>CM071568.1:304456541-304480769 GCA_036426205.1 Ascaphus truei
TGCGCAGTGAGGTGTGTGCTGTGCGCAGTGAGGTGTGTGCTGTGCGCCGTGAGGTGTGTGCTGTGCGCAGTGAGGTGTGTGCTGTGCGCAGTGAGGTGTGTGCTGTGCGCCGTGAGGTGTGTGCTGTGCGCAGTGAGGTGTGTGCTGTGCGCAGTGAGGTGTGTGCTGTGCGCAGTGAGGTGTGTGCTGTGCGCAGCGCAGTGAGGTGTGTGCCGTGAGTGTGTGTGCGCAGTGTGCCGTGTGTGTGCACAGTGTGTAGTGAGTGTGTGCGCAGTGTGCCGTGAGTGTGTGTGCGCAGTGTGTAGTGAGTGTGTGCGCAGTGCGCTGTGAGTGTGTGCGCAGTGCGCTGTGAGAGTGTATGTGCGCTGTGAGAGTGTCAGTGCGCAGTGTGTATGCAAAAAAAGAAAAAGCTGTATGTGGTTTTTTTTCCGAAAATTAAATTAGACCTGCTGGCGCACTTAGAGAAAATTAATTGGACCGCAAAGGGTTAAATAATGAATACAGTAATAAATACACGTTATATATGTATCAAAATGATTTCACTGTGGGAGCTGCTACAAATACATTTCAGGCCTTCGGGACCACCACCAAAGTCATTAGGGGTCACTGGATGTCCATGTGCTACAAGTTTAAAACCCTCGGTGAAGAGAACATTTAGTTAATTAAGTATTGGTGAAATACATTCTTCAGTGTTTTTTGGATTTGTAATTTGCGTTCAGTAATTTGATTTACAGATTGAAAACATTTGTTCTGTATTTTTTGTTTACTTCTGTTAGAGAACGGCCTGAATGAGGAACAGAACTTGAACTCTGATACATCCAGAAGCTGCCCGACTCCTCGCAGGCCAGAAGTGCCAAAAAACAATGATTCCTGCCACATTTTAGACACGTGCAAGGAACCAGTGCCACATGATGGTGAACTTACAGACCTTATACAGCACACAGCAGAGACGGACTCTAAATATGGGTCCAGCAAGAGGTATGCGAGAGATTTAAGAAGAAGCCGCGGTGCTCAGCCTTTTCTCTGTTGTCAGTGTGGCAAAAGCTTCTCACTGGACAGGGACCTGCTCACACACCTTTGTGTCCCCACTAAAGAGCAAACCTTTACATGTACAGATGGTGGGAGCAGTTTCTCACTGAAGGGGAAACTTCCTCCACACCAGATTATTCAGACAGCAGTGATGCCTTTTACTTGTACAGTGTGTGGGAAACAATTCAGTATTAAGACAAACCTCCTCAGACACCATATGACTCATACAGGGGATAAACCATTCACATGTGCAGAGTGTAGTAAAAGCTTTTCTCGGAAGACAGATCTCCTCATCCATGAGCGGATTCATACAGGGGAGAAACCATTCACATGTTCAGAGTGTGGGAAACAATTCAGAATTAAGTTCAATCTTCTCATACACCAGATGACTCATACAGGGGAGAAACCATTCACATGTTCAGAGTGTGGGAAACAATTCAGTAGTAAAACAATCCTCCTCAAGCACCAGATGACTCATACAGGGCAGAAACCATTCACATGTACAGAGTGTAGTAAAAGCTTTTCTCAGAAGACAAATCTCCTAAGACATGAGCGGATTCATACAGGGCAGAAACCATTCACATGTGCAGAGTGTAGTAAAAGCTTTTCTCGGAAGACAGATCTCCTCAAACATGACTGGATTCATACAGGAGAGAAACCATTCACATGTGCAGAGTGTAGTAAAAGCTTTTCCCAGAAGAGAGATCTCCTCAAACATGAGCGGATTCATACAGGGGAGAAACCATTCACATGTACAGAGTGTAGTAAAAGCTTTTCTGTGAAGTCGACGCTCCTCATCCATGAGCGGATTCATACAGGGGAGAAACCATTCACATGTGCAGAGTGTAGTAAAAGCTTTTCTCAGAAGGCGGAGCTGCTCAACCATGAGCGGATTCATACAGGGGAGAAACCATTCACATGTACAGAGTGTGGGAAACAATTCAGTATTAAGACAAACCTCCTCAGACACCATATGACTCATACTGGAGAGAAACCATTCACATGTGCAGAATGTAGTAAAAGCTTTTCTCTGAAGACACATCTCCTCAGACATGAGCAGATTCATACAGGAGAGAAACCATTCACATGTGCAGAGTGTAGTAAAAGCTTTTCTCAGAAGACAGATCTCCTCAAACATGAGCGGATTCATACAGGGGAGAAACCATTCACATGTGCAGAATGTAGTAAAAGCTTTTCTCGGAAGACAGAGCTTCTCACCCACCATAGGATTCATACAGGGAAGAAACCATTTCCATGTACATAGTGCCTGGAAACCTTTTCACATATGATCAGCCTCCTTACACACATGAGGATTCATACATGAGATGAAACATTTCATTTTTCAGAGGAGGATTTGGCAATATACCGATAGAATAGTAATACTACAGTAATAAAACTAACCGGTAATTCAATACTTACCAAGAGAGGGAAGTGGGAGCGGGTTTGGAAGCTCCATGACTTCCACATGCTGCAGCTATAAGGAATCTGGTAGAAACACACAAACAAAAGATCATAAGAGATCACAAAACCCCTAGTAATTGCTCTCAAGATAGGTCACACTAAGATTTGCATGGCCACCATAAAGGCTTAAATAGCCAAACCCACCAAATAGGGTCGACCGCTAATCGGTCACACGAGTACAAAAAATAATAAAGTTTTAATAAACAAAATAAAACCAGACGAAACACTTAAAATAGTGATAATAACATTCCCATGCGCTGGGTGGGGGGGCAGTGATGTATTAAGCTGAATCAGGTGGTAACTGGATTAGCCCCACAATTATAAGGGGCTGTATCTCATATATATTTATCACTATTTTAGTGTTTTGTTGGGTTTTATTTTGTTTATTAAAACGTTATTACTTTTTGTACTCTTGTGTGACCGAATAGCGGTCTACCCTGTGTGACGATAGGGGTTGCTGGCATCACAAACTGTTATGAATTCCAGCTAGCTACCCCTAAATCTATTTAACTTGGCCACCTTTGTAAGGCTTATTTTGGCCAAATGTATTTAACCTCTGGGGAAGAACAGGGAATGTGTAAATGTATTTCTATGTCTGTAAGAATGTATTTCAAAGTCTGTATTTGTTACCTGTAAATACAATCCCACAGTTTAGTGAATCACTATTCTTCTGTAGATGTGCTTGGGTGTCAGCCCTTCCAGAAAGCAAATTAGATATTCCATTCTTACTATCATTTCTATGAAGAAGGCAAGCCACTTAAATTGAAGCTTTCTATAGAATTGATAGGATTAGGGACAGCTAGGTGTCGGGACTCCCGAGGGGGGGGGGGAGTTGAAAGGCTGATATTCAGATGTGGGAGTAAGCGCATAGTATTACATGGACTCTGATTTAATCAGGGATGGGTTCTTCATGCCCCCTGGCTGTTGTGGCCCAAACTTAATCAATGTCCAGCAGCCCCCTCCATGTAAATTATAACCACAGAGGGATATATAAAGGAGTGCTGCTGATCAGAGAATCAGTTCTACTTCCAGAGAGACACTCTGGGAAGGATTGTGGCGTTCGTGACTCTGATCCAGCAAGGGAGAATTGCTAGCCAGTTATTCTTGGATACTTCACCCTGTTATTTACCCGTAAGTGTTATTGTCAAGTGTTATGTGTTACAGTGTTGTGTTTGCCCGAAAGGGAATAAATCTTCAGTTTATTTTATCATTTTGTCCTGTTCAATCAGTTCCCAGTATATTCGGCGTGAATTAAGTCTGGTCTACCGTGACAACCTGTTTGGTGGGTTTGGCTATTTGACTTGGTGATAGGAGGGAAACTCATGACACTGCAAGAGGTATAAACAAAATACCAAACGCAGGACATCCAAATTTTCAGCTTCCTCCAGATCGGACACTTTCTGCTAACAAAATCGCAGAACAAGAGCTTTCCAAATTTAACAAAATTTGAAAGATTATGTAAAACAGGTATATACCAGAAGGGACTGATCTTGAGAATATACACGGAACTAACTTTAAAAACAACCCCCCAAAACCATAAGTATGTGTTGAAATGGGCTGAAGACCTCATTATAGAGCTAGACAGGGAAGACTGGGAGGATATCTGGGAATCGGCAGCCAAAACCTCAATTTGCACATCAACGAAAGAGAATATATACAAAATTCTATTCCAGTGGTACTTAACCCCGAGTAGGCTGAGCCAGATCTTCCCAGGCACACCGGATTTATGCTGGAGGGGGTGCGGCCTGAGAGGAGATATGGTACACATATGGTGGACGTGTCCACAGATACAAAAGTTTTGGCTATATATCCAAAATATGCTAGTTGAAATGTCTGGGGCAGAAATCCCTCTGGATCCTCTGATATACTTGTTGTCCAAGCCCGTTGAAGAGGCACCCACCCCAATGAGGAAGATGATTTATTTTGTTCTCACTGCTGCTAGATGCTCAATAGCAGCTGCCTAGAAGAATATAAATGTGCCGTCTAAGCAAACAGTAATTAAAAGGTTGAACGAGATTAAATTAATGGAACGACTAACGGCCCAGCTCAACCAAAAATTAGAGGAATATCATAAAGTTTGGGACCTATGTTCTCTACCCTGAAGATAGGCGATCAAATGTCTGGGCTCAGTCCACATGGGCCTCAATCCACCCCCCCCCCCTCCTACCTCCCCCCATCTTTCCCCGTGAACCCCCTCTCTTTTCTTTCCCTAGTCTTGACCTATCCTTTATCATCAAGTAAGACTAAACCCAAAAATGAGAAAACTAAGGGAATAAATGTAATCCAGTACAAAATAATGTATAAAGATTTACAGATGCAAAAAAGTGTTGTGGAAAATTATAGTTATGTTAAGAGGAATATCACAGATGTAAATAGAGATACACCAACCGTGTGAAACGGATAAGAATGTAAACTGTGATGACATGTAAAAAGCCAATTAAAAAATTGAAACAAAAAAAAGAAAAGCCTGCCTTTGAGACAGGAAGTGAGACTCCTGGGCACACGTGACCTGAACAAGGAGACAGACAGAGGAGAGGTTCCTGAGTCACACAGACGTCTTGAGCCTGCCAAAAGAGACTGCACGCTGCCAGCAAGACACAGGGGGAAAGTACTTCTAAACCTGGATCCTGACATTGCCTTATCGCACAAAGGTGTGTATTGTATTGTATGTCTTTATTTATATAGCAAACAAGAAATAAGTATTTCAAAGGCGCCAGATGGTAAAGGATATATATCACACCAGTTGGAGGGCCAGGATAAGGCTCCGGACGGATGGGTAGTGCTTGAAAGAAATAAAAACAAAAGCACAATAGTTATACTGTATAAAAAAGGGACAAACAACATATACTACACACACCATACAAGACTAATGACTATCAGCTGAGATCGAAGGTGAAGGATTAATTTAAAAACATTTAATAAAACATATACTAAAACAATGGACATATGAAAAATAAAAAATACATATAAATTTGGAAGGACAAATGATAAAAGGACCAGCACACTGCAACACCAGGTGAACTGCCCACTCACCGGACGAGAGATATATACAGGCGGTGGATCATTTTGAGAGTATCCCCTCTCTGCTGCTCACACAGCAACTGCAACGGATCGAATCTGTAGGAGGAAGGTTGCACACGCCAGCCGGCGTGTGTGTGTGACCTCTCTCGGCGCTCAATGGAAGCCGTGCAGATGGTGTCAGATTCGCCGCAACAGATTCGTTTGTAGTGATACTATGGACGTCGGCTGGTAACAGCTGATTCGCCTCCGGATCTGCTCGGGAGAGTGGAAAACAGACCTGGTGCCACAGTAGAAGTCCTGAAAAGCCAACCTACGCGTTTCGAAAGCGTGCTGCTTTCTTCCTCAGGACCCCAGCACGCTTTCGAAATGCGTAGGGTGGCTTTTCAGGATTCTACTTGGCACCAGGTCTGTTTTCCACTCTCCCGAGCAATATCCGGAGGCGAATCAGCTGTTACCAGCCGACGTCCATAGTATCACTACAACGAATCTGCTGCGGCAACCTAACGGTGATACTTACAGCTGCGGCCGCCTTTTGTATTGTATTGTATTGTATGTCTTTATTTATATAGCGCCATTAATGTACCTAGCGCTTCACAGTAGTAATACATGTGGTAATTGAATAATAAACAGATATATAAATAAAGATCAGGGGATAAGTGCTTTAGACAAACAATAACATAAGGAAGAGATCCCTGCCCCGAGGAGCTTACAATCTAATTGGTAGGTAGGGAGAACGTACAGAACAGTAGGAGGGAGTTCTGGTAAGTGCATCTGCAGGGGCCAAGCTTTTTCGTTCATGTGTCAGAATGTTCACTGTGCTATCTTTGCTTCTTTAAGCAAGTGTGTCTTTAAGGTGGGTCTAAAGGTGGATAGAGAGGGTGCTAGTCGGGTACGAGGGAAGGGCATTTCCAGAGGTGTGGGCAGTCAGTGAAAAAGGTTTAAGGCGGGAGAGGGCTTTTAGATACAAAGGGGTAGAACGAAGACATCCTTGAGCAGAACGCAAGAGTCGGGATGTTGCATAGCTGGAAATTAGGGCTGAGATGTAAGAGGGGCAGAAGTGTGTAAGAGCTTTATAGTGAGGGAAGAATGAGTGCGAGATGCGGATTTGATTGGAAGCCAGGAGAGGATTTCAGGAGGGAGATGCTAGACGATCTAGGAAAGAGTAGAGTGTTTCTAGCAGCAGCATTTAGGATAGATTGTAGGGGAGACAGGTGAGGCAGGAAGGCCGGACAGCAGAGGTTACAGTATCAAGACGGGAGAGAATGAGGGCCTGAGTCAGAGTTTTTCAGTCCGAGCAACGAGAAAGGGCGTATCTTGTTATAATTGCGGAGGAAAAGTGACAAGTTTTGAAATGTTTTGAATGTGAAAGGGGCGAATGTGAGAGAGGAGTCGAGTGTGACCCCTAGGCAGCGTGCTGGGCTACTGGGTGGATGATCGTATTCCAACAGTAAGTGGAAGGAGGTAGTAGGCCATGTTTGGGGAGAGTATGAGGAGTCTGTTTTAGCCATGTTGAGTTTTAAGGCGACGGAGGCTCCAGGATGATATAGCAGAGAACATTCAGAAACTTTGGTCTGTATAGCAGGTGTAAGGTTCAGGTGTTGAAAAGTATATTTGTGTGTCGTCAGCATAGAGGTGATATTTAAACCCAAAAGGATGTTATTAGGTCACCTAGAGAGAGTGTGTACAAGAGAAAGAAAGAGGTCCCAGGACAGAGCCTGGGTACCCCCACAGAGATATCAGTAGAGGAGGAGGTGTAAGCAGAAAACACTGAAAGTACGAGTGGAGAGGTAGGATGAGATCCAGGATAGAGCTTTTTTCCGAATACCAAGAGTATGGAGAATGTGAAGGAGAAAGGGTGGTCCACTGGTCAAATGCTGCAGAGAGTTCGAGTAATAGAGCAGAGTGTAATGACCTCTGTCTTTGGCAGCATGGAGGTCGTCAGTTATTTTAGTAGGGGCTGTTTTCCGTGGAGTGAGCAGTGCGGAAGCCAGATTGTAAGGGTCTAGGAGAGATAGGTGTTGATAAATGGAGCAAGCGAGAGTATAACAAGACTTTCAAGGAGTTAGAGGCAAAGCAGGAGGAGAACAGGTCGATAGTTGAAGAACGGTAGGGTCAAGCTTGCTGTTTTTGAGTAATGGTATGACTGTTGCATGTTTGAAGAGGATGGAAAGGTTTCCAGAGCAGAGGGAGGAGTTAAAAAGTGTGTGTGAGCGTATGGATTAATAGTAGGAGCAAGAGGTTTTAGGAGATGGGAGGGAAGGGGTCAAGAGGGCAATGGTAAGGGAGAAGTGGCGATCAACACGACACATCCTCCTCTGAGACATGGAAAAAATCAAGGAAGGCAGAGGAGATTAGGAAGGTGTGTAGATGGGAAGAGAAACATAGGGATGTTTCTGACTGTATGGATTCCACCTTTCCTTAAAATAGTCAGCAAAGTCCGAGCGGAGATGGAGGAAGGAAGGCTCTGAGGGTGGTTTCAGTAGAGTATCAAGACAGACGAACAGTACTAAAAAAGGATGTGTGTATTAGCGCTAAAATTACAACAATAGTGAAATCAATATCTAATAACAATAACGGATGAAAATGTTAAATAAAATAGGCACGGCTGCCAAAAACTAACCCAAACACCGTTTGTGAAACCAAGAAACACAATACAGACCGGCGCCTTAGAGTCCAAATAATGGTAGAAAATCAGTCCAATGAATGGTTGGAGATATCCAATAGATGATACCCAGTCCCTGTTCGTCAGCAGTTTCCTCAGCAGAACAATGATGTGATATGCAGTGAGACAAGACAAGTGTAACCAAAATATGGTTAAAACATATAACACAAAGACAGACAAGCACATACAACATAAACATATAGGCTGACTAATAACAAATAGGATTTTAATTGAACACAATAAAATTCAGCAAACTGGTGACAGCAGATCCAGGATCCGGGTTGTGAAAAACCGGATCCTACTTACAGCAAGTCCTCAGAATATGTGCAGATGGGGAGTATAGATGGTGTCAGTTGTAGATGATGGTACCCGTGCCACTGCAAACGCCCGCAGATACCTGCTCAGATACTTCCGGTAATCAGCTGCTTCCCCGCTCCCACTACGATCACCACCGTCCGCTGCACCGAACTGCGTCACAGCGGGCGGACAATCGCCTTGCCACTCGCGGCCGAAGTGCGTCACTGGGGTGCGGGACAAACCGCTCGTAACCGCCGAATCTCACCAAATCTCTCTCTGAAAGATAAAAACTCCACTGCTGCTCTGTGGTACTGCTGGCAAACGTCTGCTCCTCTCCTCATTATCTGCTTGAATGGGTTCTAAAAACGCCAACGCTGTTTCGTGCGCATCGCACTATCTTCAGGGTTAATGAGCACAGTCCCATGATGACTTTAAATACAGGCAGCACCCCAAACCATTGGTTGGAAAAAATGTCACTCAATACAATTAGTGCTCCCATGGGTGGATACAATACCTGTCAATCATGTGCAATGTTAAAGGCAGCCTAACAAACATAGACAACATAAACCAAATAAGACAAAACCAGACATGTAATAATACTATTATAAAACAGTGTTATATATTGGTAAACTATATACCATAATAGTTCAAACCTTAGTTGCTTTAACTTTTATACACTCAATGGTTTTGACCTTACAATTTATTTACACATTGATGTGACAGTCTGCACGCAAAAGGCTATTATAAGTGCTTGATGCATTTAGAAATCAACCGTGCAAAATAATTGGAGGGGAGGTAATCAATTAAAACAGATCAGTAGGCGTGAAGCCTACTGGATCTATGAACTAAAACCCCTCTCACCTAATGGTCTCAACATTGATTTTGATCTAGGTGTTTTTCTGCAATGAGTCTTTTTAAAATAAGCATTTTTAATTTTTTTTTTTTTATTTCAATGTTTTTATTAGGCATTTTTAGAGAATACAACATTTCTGACATATTTTGTAGCCTAATATTTTCCAAAACATATTTTTTTAAAGGGGGGGAAAGAAAGGCAACCTAAGTTGTCCATGAAAAAAGGGAGGGGAGCCTTCATAGAGAGAAGGTAAGGAGGGAGGGTGGTGGGGTAGATGAGGGGGTGGGAGGAGGGGGGGAGGGGGATGGGGGGGGTCCTGTCCCGCCTCCGTTCCTAATTGGACCTTCCTGCTTTATCTAGCTCCTCTCTGCTCTCAGTCTTTGCTCGACATAGTCTCTGTATGGAAGTACTTCTGGATTCTCTCAGTGTTTTCACAGGTTCTGACGCGGCTTGCACGACTACCCCCTCTGGCTCTCGATCTCGGCACTCCTTGGACAACGCTCACTCTGGTAACCCCTTGAACACGGCTTGGACTACGACTTATCTCCACTCTCTGACCTCGGCAAGGCATTCATCACTCTATCTCTACAACCGGTACCGGCAAGTATTGTCTACCTTACTACACCTGGCCTGGCAACGCTTCATACCACACTCCGGACACGCTCCCTTTGCTGCGGGTGCGTGTATTACCACTTCCCCCTTCAGCTCAGGGGACGGGTCTGGTCTGCGGGCAGCACCGGCATAACAGAGAGATCTGAGAGAGAGGTCTGAGAGAGAGAGAGGTCTGAGAGAGAGAGGGAGGTCTGAGAGAGAGAGAGTGAGAGTGTGTGAGTGTCTGAGAGACACCAACTGCGCATTGCAACTGTTACGTATGTATATACACCTTTGTTTTTACTTTGGGCGCCGCGGAAAAATCCTGATCGCCTTGGGGAACCTTGAACTGAAAAAGTTTGGGAACCACTGAGTTAACCTATGCCTAAAGACTGGATATTATTGTGTATCTAGTGACCCTAAATGAGAGGGTATTGTTTAAGCTGGGGTACCAGATTAGTTAGGGAAGGGTCCCTTGAATTTGTTTTCCCAAATGCGTTTTATCACATCTATTGATGGTCAGACGCCCATAACTCTGCATTTCCAACCTTTATACGTGTTTAAGAGCCATATTGCACTTCTAACTCTGCTGCATGTGGCTTGTCCCAGAACACCCAGCAGGCCTGGGGACTTCCTATGAGAGGCAATTAACCATGAATATTCACTAACTGTGACCATGCGCGTTGTAACAAGATAACACCCCTTTGTGCAGACAAAGGGGAAAAGGGACTCACCAGAGACAGGAAATGGAACAGTTTCACTCTTTATTGGGGTCAGATGTTCCTCAGCGTTCGGTTCTTCTTTCTCCGACTTAATCTCTAAACTCTCCAGCACAATCACTGGGAAACCTGGCAATGAGAAAAGGGAAATCCATCATGTAAAGCTGGGAGTGGGGGCTCTTCTTGTGATATCTTGTGGGAGCCTTGAAAAAATTCTGATTGCTTTGGGGAGCCTTGAACCGAAAAAGTTTGGGAACCACTGAGTTAGCCTAGGATTTACATGTAATCCGTTTGGCTTCTGTTGTGCATCACCTTTATACCTTTGAACCCCATCTTTCCTTGCTGAGAAACCTCTTTTTTTCCGTAATAGGAGGACAGTCCTCAGACACCAGAGCATTTACACAGGGGAGAAACCTTTCCCATGTGCAGAGTGTATACAATGTTTCTCAGTAAGAAAACCTTGCCACCCAAGTGCTTACACGGGGAGGTATCTATGTCTTTATTTACATAGTGCCATTAGTGTGCATAGCGCTTCACAGCACTAATACACGTGGCAGTCATATAAATAACAAATAATACAAATAAAACATAATGGGAAGAAGTGCTTCAGAAATTAAAGTAACATTTAGGTAAAGGAGTCCCTGCTCCAAAAGAGCTTTAATCTAATTGGTTGGTAGGAAGAACGTACAGAGACAGTAGGAGGGCGTTCTGGTAAGTGTGTCTGCAGGGGGCCAAGGTTTATGTTTGAGTTGTAAATATCAGCCATGGAGCTACTCGTATGCTTCCTTAAGCAGGTGGGTCTTAAAGGTGGATAGAGAGGGTGCTAGTCGGGTGCTGAGGGGAAGGGCATTCCAGAGGTGCGGGCAATCATTGAGAGGTTTAAGGCAGGAGAGGGCTTTAGATACGAAAGGAGTAGAGAGAAGACATCCTTGAGCAGAACGCAAGAGTTGGGATGATGTGTAGCGAGAAATTAGGGCTGAGATGTAAGGAGAAGCAGAAGAGTGTAAAGCTTTAAAAGTGAGGAGGAGAATTGTGTGTGATACAGGATTTGATAGGAAGCTAGGAGAGGGATTTCAGCAGGGGAGACGCTGAGACAGATTTAGGAAAAATTAGAGTGATTCTGACAGCAGCATTTAGGATAGATTATAGGGGAGACAGGTGAGAGGCAGGAAGACCAGACAGCAGGAGGTTACAGTAATTGACACAGAAGAGAATGATGGTCTGTGTCAGAGTTTTAGCAGTCGAGCAACAGAGGAAAGGGCGTATCTGTGTGTAAGAGATGTTTGCAGAGGTGTAGTATAGCATGGGTCTCCCTCTGGGCTTCCATTGACCCCGTTGGTTCCCCTTCATTCCCTTACCTGCCTCTGCGGCTGTGACCGACAACAGAGGATGAGGCGGGTGCGGGGAGGTGGATGGGAGCTGAGGCACAGAGCAGGTTCATGAGGTGCCAGGAAGGTTGCGATCGCGTCGTTGGCAGCTCACTTTGCAGGGCACCGCCATCTTAGAGGCAATTGCACATGCGCGAGATGCTGCGCATTTACAGGACAAGCGCGCGAGTGGCGGCCAATAGGAAGAGGCTCCAAGCAGGGACTACATACCCCATGAGTCTCTGGGACAAGGTCAAATAGCGTGTATCAGTCAATAGGGCTCCTGGATCCTCCTGCTCTGCAGATAGATACTTTTTGTGCGCTGCAAGCCACGCCAGTTGGAGCTGGGACAAGGAAGGGGTAAGAGGTATGTGCAGGTGTCTGTGCCACCTGCAATAGGCCAGATATCCCCTATTGGGCACCAGCTAGGCCCCGACTCCCTGGTGTAGCTTGTGGTTGCTGTAGGGACACTGCCCTGTAGAACCAGAGCAAAGGGACAAAGCCAGGACACGGCTGCATCCTTGACCAGGGTGATCTGGGACCAGATCATCCATCTATGACCACAGAGACTTTAATGTGGTACAATCCACGTGGGACCCACCCAACGTTGAGGCGGAGGCGTCGCGGTTCATCGCTTCGGATCCGTGGATCCCATATTCATCCTTGCGCACTCAGGTGTGGACACACCCGGCTGGTATCTCATCTCACCAAATGCACCAACCATACACGGGCTAGTAGGGCAGCGCTGTCACACACGAGGGACGGTGATTGACTCCGTGGACACCAGAGTGTTGGGTGCTCAGGGGCACTTTAGTACTTGGGGTAAACCCCGCGAGGGTGAGGACACGGTGCAAAGGGGAGCACGGTGAAGTAAGTTCAGTAAGTGTTTTTATTAAGTGTTGTCATGGGAGAGGGGGTTTGGCCCGGTATTAAAGGGGTTACAACCCATTTGGCCACCCCCTGCTCTCACCTGGGAGGCGAGGGGTTAACTGGAATGATGTCCAGTACTGTAGTTATGCCCCTTCTTCAGCACCAACTGTGTATCCCCCTGTGAATATGTATTGTTCCCATTCCAGTGTCTGCACCAACACATACACTGGGATCTATGCGGGAGGGAAAGGGTTATGTTAATTCGGTGTTTATGGCCCTTTGTCCCTTTTCCCGCCTTTGCAGGCTCCATTTTGCAGTTTCTCCATAGGTCGCTGTAACAGGGGACTTATCCCTGTTCAGTAATGTGCCTTTAATCTAGCAGTGTGGTAGTTAATTACTAAACACCACCTGCCTGATTAGATTGTTTACAAAAAGCCTGCCTTTGAGACAGGAAGTGACTCCTTAGCTCTGACTGAGAGCTGACCAGTCTTGAGCTCTGCACAGCAGAGCTGATTTCAAGACACAGGGAAAACTACTACACCTGAAGCTGAACCAGGAAGTGAGAAGATTTTCCCTCCAAGAAACAGATAAGACTTTTATTCTTAAGTGACTGCTTATATCTGCTTATTTCATGCTATATGTTTTGGGGCTGCGAGAAATGCTTGACTAATGGAGATGTGAACTAATTGCATAGGATTTCACTAGAAATACTCCCAAGTGAATAGAAGCTTTGTTCCCCCCCCTGTGTTTGGATGGATTTCCTGATGAAAAGGAAAAGGCACAATAAACCTTATTATAATTTCACATTATAAACGTCTCCAAATTGTGCACCTCTATGAACATCCATCTACATATGGTGTCCGAGGTGGGACAAGAGGTGTCTTTGTAGTTAAAAAGGACCGCAGATTTTTATGTGAAATTTTTTTTATGCTTTTTGCCTACAAACAGTCTGAGAAAACAAAAAAAAAAAAACCTCATGCAGCAGAGATCGGAATTAAAGAGATACACACCACTGAAACCACACTGCACTGAAACTTACAAAAACCCAGAAGAGACTGCTGAAGTAGCTAAACCTTAATTTGCCTATCACAAAGTGTAATATGGTCATTGAAATAGGGGTTTTGCCTTTCAGCCATAGTCAGGGTTCAAGAAGTGAGTCAGCCCTTAAAAAGGGATAGGTGTTTGTTGTTTTCAAAAGTTTCGCTGAAGCAGTGAATACAGATGGTGACCCACGAGTGGTACTGATTTTGCAAATAAAGGTTGCCACACCGCTTAGGGCTACCAGCTGTGAATGGAGTATATGCAGAAAAGTGTGAAAATTCTAGCAGATACAGTGGCAACAGCTGCAATAGTGCCTCCTGAGGTCAGGAAGAAAATTATACCTGATAGCCTAAAAATGGAGGACAAGATGCAGCGTTCCTGTAATGAACCCTACCCCACGGAAGAGTGGCCCTTCCAGTCTAATAAAGAGGAAGACATCTCTTACGGGGAACCCGTACCGAGTCACACCCACAAAACACCCCAAGAATGGTGGGGGTGCCTGAACTCAGCACGAACAGAAAAGACCGCTCCCTTTGATGACAAATATGATCAACAGGAGACAGAGCGGGAGCAGCAGATCACCCAATATTTCTGTCAGCTAAAGCAATTGCAAGAAAAGCCTGGCGTATATAATGAAGCTGCTAAAATTTCAAATGAAGATGGAGACCCCAATATCCCTGAAGGGACGGTGTCATCCAAATCAAAAAGGCGGAAAAAGAAAAGCAGTTCTTCACTTGCCGTGGAAGGAACAGACACGTCCGCAGATCCTGTGGAGGAAAAGGGGGACCGAGTTGCCCTGCAGCCTAGAGAAAATGGAGAATTCGTCCCACGGTTAACCGAATATCCAGAGGGCCCAAGGCAGAAGTCGTGTACCCCAAAGAAGTGTCTGTCCGGTGCCAACAGTGAGGAACCCTCAACCAGTCATCCCAGGGAAACGGAGCCGGAACCAGTGAGTGACGATCCCTTGACCAGCCCTGAAGACGCCCTGAAAATTGCCAGGCACGACTGTGATCTGCTCTGTGAAGAATTAGGACGAGAGAGAAAAAATAATGCTGAGCTACAGAAGACTGTGCTCGCAATTTACTCTGCGGCCAAGACCGAATTGGAGGATCTCAAGACTGAGCTAGATACTGCAAAGGCTACTATGTCCGCCATGGATGAAAAGCAGAGCCAATCGGATAAAATGGTGGCTACGCTAAAGCGGAAGTATGAGGAGGCACTGAAGCAGATGACAGTCTTCCAGCAAGAGGTTCACACTCTTCGTATAGAGCTTGATGCCTCACATCATGAGACCAACAGGGCCGGGGGGAAGGAGGACCGGGGGGAAGGAACACCCCCGCACCACCACTGCCGCGCTCCCCCGCGCCAATCTCCCGCCCCGCACGGGCAGCTAGGGGAGGACCGGGGGGGAGGAGGACTGGGGGGAAGGAACACCCCCCGCACCACCACTGCCGCGCACCCCCGCGCCAATCTCCCGCCCCACGCTGGCAGCCAAGGGAGGACCGGGGGAGGGGAGGACCGGGGGGAAGGGAGGATCGAGGGCAGCCAAGGGAGCGCCGGGGAAGGAATACCCCCACTACCATCCAGGGCAGGAGGCAGGGACACCGTGCGAAAACACACACAAACACACTTTTACACTTACCCGTACAGACCTCCCATCCCATCCTACCTCCCGAAACAATTTTGTCTACTTCCACCTTCAAATCGCTAGACAAGATCAAAAGGGACCAGTAACAGATCCTTTCAGACATGGCGATAACCTCTAACAGGCTCTTCGTCTCGCCCAGATTCGTTCCAGAGGTCCTAGATTGGGGACACTCTTCTAAAACCGCAGGTCACCCGGGCTTCAGAAGGACGTTAGACTTAATTAGTCGGAACTTTTGGTGGCCCAGTATGTCTAAAGACATTGCGGAATACACTCACGCTTGTCCTGTATGCGCCGAGAACAAGACACTTCCACAGAGACATCAGGGACTTCTCCTCCCTTTGCCTGTGCCTGCTTGTCCATGGTCCCATTTCTCCATGGATTTCATAGTCGATCTCCCTAGTCCTAGGGGCTTTAACACCATTTTAGTTGTCGTAGACAGGTTTTTGAAGATGGCCCACTTCATTCCCCTCAAGGGACTGCCCTCCTCTCCCGCCCTAGCAAATATTTTCTCCGATCATATCTTTAGGATCCATGGCATCCCGTCTTCCATTGTCTCTGACAGAGGATCCCACTACGTCTCCAAGTTCTGGAGGACCTTCACTAAAAGACTGGGAATTGTCTCTTCCTTTTCCTCTGCATACCACCTCCAGTCCAATGGACAGACAGAGAGAACTAACCAGTCGCTGGAAAAATACCTCCGATGTTTCATCTCCGATTCCCAGGACGATTGGTCCCAACTCCTCCCATGGGCAGAGTACGCGGTCAATTCGACCTGAAGCGAATCCACCCGAGTCTCCATTCTTTGTCAATTATGGGTTTCAGCCTCCCTGCTTACCTATATCCAATGTTGCTTCTGGGGTACCGGTGGTAGACGAACGGACTTCCACTCTCCAAGACATTTGGTCCAAGGTACAATCGTCTCGCCACAAGGCCGCAGATACTGCTAGACTTCAGGCCAATCGCTGTTACAAAAGTTTCTTCTTCAGAAAATCAGGAATCAGTTTCAGTTCAAATATATCAGCAGTTTATTCTTCAATCAGCTTTCATTCTTCAATAAGCTTTTATATAGCAAAGATACATACATACTCATACTTGTCAGTTCAAAACTAAGAAGGGTAGTTATTTAAACTATGTTAACCATGATTCTTATACTTTTCTGAACAAAGAACTCATCAATCAATGTCTCCTCTCCTGATTAAACACACTTATTTCCTCAGGAAGAAAAACCCCATGGGATCTCAGTGCTGGCAGGGATATAATATATCACAGAACAGACAGGAAACCAAAACACAGACATTGATACTTAAAGAATGTTTACACAATTAGAACCATCTGTGAATCTTTTCCACTGTCTCAGAGGAGGATGTGTCGCTGTTGATCGCCTCTTCTCCCTCTACCACTTGCCCTCTTGACCCCATTCCCTCCCATCTCCTAAAACCTCTTGCTCCTACTATAATCCCTACGCTCACGCACATTTTTAACTCCTCCCTCTGCTCTGGAACCTTTCCATCCTCCTTCAAACATGCAACAGTCATACCATTACTCAAAAACAGCAAGCTTGACCCTACCTGTCTTTCTAACTATCGGCCTGTCTCCCTCCTGCCTTTTGCCTCTAAACTCCTTGAACGTCTTGTATTCGCTCGCTTGCTCCATTTTCTCAACACCTATTCTCTCCTAGACCCTCTACAATCTGGCTTCCGTACTGCTCACTCCACGGAAACAGCCCTCACTAAAATAACTGACGACCTCCATGCTGCCAAAGACAGAGGTCATTACACTCTGCTCATATTACTCGACCTCTCTGCAGCATTTGACACCGTGGACCACCCTCTTCTCCTTCACATTCTCCATACTCTTGGCATTCGGAACAAAGCTCTATCCTGGATCTCATCCTACCTCTCCCATCGTACTTTCAGTGTCTCTTCTGCTACAGGGGGGGGGGGGAGGAGCACAAGAGGGGGTCAAGGAGAAGGGGTGGGGAAGGGAGGCGGTCACACATAAAAACATGCCATCTACCCCTTTGTGCAGAACAAAGGGGAAAGGGACTCACCAGAGACAGGAAATGGAACAGTTTCACTCTTTTGGGGTCAGATGTTCCTCAGCGTTCGGTTTTCTTCTTTCTTCCACTTAATCTCTAAACTCTCCACACAATCACTGGGAAACCTGGCAATGAGAAAAGGAAATCCATCATGTAAAGCTGGAGTGGGCTCTTCTTGTGATATCTTGTGGAGCCTTGAAAAAATCTGATTGCTTTGGGGAGCCTTGAACCGAAAAGTTTTGGAACCACTGAGTTAGCCTAGGATTTACATGTATCCGTTTGGCTTCTGTTGTGCATCACCTTTATACCTTTGAACCCCTCTTTTCCTTGCTGAGAAACCTCTTTTTTTCCGTAATAGGAACAGTCCCAGACACCAGAGCATTTCCACAGGGGAGAAACCTTTCCCATGTGCAGAGTGTATACAATGTTTCTCAGTAAGAAAACCTTGCCACCCAAGTGCTTACACGGGGAGGTATCTATGTCTTTATTTACATATGCCATTAGTGTGCATAGCGCTTCACAGCACTAATACACGTGGCAGTCATATAAATACAAAAATACAAATAAAACATAATGGGAAGAAGTGCTTCAGAAATTAAAGTAACATTTAGGTAAAGGAGTCCCTGCTCCAAAAGAGCTTTAATCTAATTGGTTGGTAGGAAGAACGTACAGAGACAGTAGGAGGGCGTTCTGGTAAGTGTGTCTGCAGGGGGCCAAGGTTTATGTTTGAGTTGTAAATATCAGCCATGGAGCTACTCGTATGCTTCCTTAAGCAGGTGGTCTTAAAGGTGGATAGAGGTGCTAGTGGGTGCTGAGGGGAAGGCATTCCAGAGGTGCGGGCAATCATTGGAGGTTTAAGGCAGGAGGCTTTAGATACGAAAGGAGTAAGAGAGAAGACATCCTTGAGCAGAACCAAGATTGGTTGGGATGATGTGTAGCGAGAAATTAGGGCTGAGATGTAAGGAGAAGCAAAGAGTGTAAAACTTTAAATTGAGGAGAGAAATTGTGTGTGATACAGGATTTGATAGGAACTAGGAGAGGGATTTCAGCAGGGGAACGCTGAGACAGATTTAGGAAAAATTAGAGTGATTCTGACAGCAGCATTTAGGATAGATTATAGGAGACAGGTGAGCAGGAAGACCAGACAGCAGGAGGTTACAGTAATTGACACAGAAGAGAATGATGTGTCTGTGTCAGAGTTTTAGCACGAGCAACAGAGGAAAGGCGTTCTGTGTGTAAGAGATTTTTGCAGAGGTGTAGTATAGCATGGGTCTCCTCTGGCTTCCATTGACCCCGTTGGTTCCCCTTCATTCCCTTACCTGCCTCTGCGGCTGTGACCGACAACAGAGGATGAGGCGGTGCGGGAGGTGGATGGGACTGAGGCACAAGGCAGGTTCATGAGTGCCAGGAAGGTTGCGATCCGCGTCGTGTCAGCTCACTTTGCAGGGCACCGCCATCTTAGAGGCAATTGCACATGCGCGAGATGCTGCGGCATTTACAGGACAAGCCGCGAGTGGCGGCCATAGGAAGAGCTCCAAGCAGGGACTACTACCCCATGAGTCTCTGGGACAAGGTCAAATAGCGTGTATCAGTCAATAGGGCTCCTGGATCCTCCTGCTCTGCAGATAGATACTTTTTGTGCGCTGCAAGCCACGCCAGTTGGAGCTGGGACAAGGAAGGGTAAGAGGTATGTGCAGGTGTCTGTGCCACCTGCAATAGGCCAGTATCCCCTATTGGGCACCAGCTAGGCCCCCGACTCCCTGGTGTAGCTTGTGGTTGCTGTAGGGACACTGCCCTGTAGAACCAGAGCAAAGGACAAAGCCAGGCACGGCTGCATCCTTGACCAGGGTGATCTGGGACCAGATCACCATCTAGACCACAGAGACTTTAAGTGGTACAATCCCACGTGGGACCCACCCAACGTTGAGGCGGAGGCGTCGCGTTCATCGCTTCGGATCCGTGGATCCCATATTCATCCTTGCGCACCTCAGGTGTGGACACACCCGGCTGGTATCTCATCTCACCAAATGCACCAACCATCAACGGGCTAGTAGGGCAGGCGCGTGTCACAACACGGACGGTGATTGACTCCGTGGACACCAGAGTGTTGGGTGCTCAGGGCACTTAGTACGTTGGTAAACCCCGCGAGGGTGAGGACCCGGTGCAAAGGGGAGCACGTGTGAATAAGTTCAGTAAGTTGTTTTATTAAGTGTTGTCATGGGAGAGGGGGTTTGGCCCGGTATTAAAGGGTTACAACCCATTTGGCCACCCCCTGCTCTCCCCTGGGAGGCGAGGGTTACTGGAATGATGTCCAGTACTGTAGTTATGCCCCTTCTTCCACCAACTGTGTATCCCCCTTGAATTGTATTGTTCCCATTCCAGTGTCTGCACCAACACATCACTGGGATCTATGCGGGAGGAAGGGTATATGTTAATTTCGGTGTTTAGGGCCCTTTGTCCTTTTCCCGCCTTTGCAGGCTCCATTTTGCAGTTTCTCCATAGGTCGCTGTAACAGGACTTATCCCTGTTCAGTAATGTGCCTTTAATCTAGCAGTGTGGTAGTTAATTACTAAACACCACCTGCCTGATTAGATTGTTTACAAAAAGCCTGCCTTTGAGACAGGAAGTGACTCCTTAGCTCTGACTGAAGCTGACCATCTTGAGCTCTGCACAGCAGAGCTGATTTCAAGACACAGGGAAAACTACTACACCTGAAGCTGAACCAGGGAGAAGTTTCCCTCCAAGAAACAGATAAGACTTTTATTCTAAGTGACTGCTTATTCTGCTTATTTCATGCTATATGTTTTGGGGCTGCGAGAAATGCTTGACTAGGAGATGTGAACTAATTGCATAGGATTTCACTAAATACTCCCAAGTGAAAGAAGCTTTGTTCCCCCCCCTGTGTTTGGATGGATTTCCTGATGAAAGGAAAAGGACAATAAACCTTATTATATTCACATTATAAACGTCTCCAAATTGTGCACCTCTATGAACATCCATCTACATATGGTGTCCGAGGTGGGACGAGGTGTCTTTGTAGTTAAAAGGACCGCAGATTTTTATGTGAAATTTTTTTTATTGCTTTTTGCCTACAAACATCTGAGAAAACAAAAAAAAAAAACCCATGCAGCAGAGATCGGAATTAAAGAGATACACACCACTGAAACCACACTGCACTGAAACTTACAAAAACCCAGAAGAGACTGCTGAAGTAGCTAAACCTTAATTTGCCTATCACAAAGTGTAATATGGTCATTGAATAGGGGTTTTGCCTTTCAGCCATAGTCAGGGTCAAGAAGTGAGTCAGCCCTTAAAAGGGATAGGTGTTTTTTGTTTTCAAAAGTTTCGCTGAAGCAGTGAATACAGATGGTGACCCACGAGTGGTACTGATTTTTGCAAATAAAGGTTGCCAACCGCCCCGCTTAGGCTACCAGCTGTGAATGGAGTATATGCAGAAAAGTGTGAAAATTCTAGCAATACAGTGGCAACAGCTGCAATAGTGCCTCCTGAGTCAGGAAGAAAATTATACCTGATAGCCTAAAAATGGAGGACAAGATGCAGCGTTCCTGTAATGAACCCTACCCCACGGAAGAGTGGCCCTTCCAGTCTAATAAGAGGAAGACATCTCTTACGGGGAACCCGTACCGAGTCACACCCACAAAACACCCCAAGAATGGTGGGGGTGCCTGAACTCAGCACGAACAGAAAGACCGCTCCCTTTGATGACAAATATGATCAACAGAGACAGAGCGAGCAGCAGATCACCCAATATTTCTGTCAGCTAAAGCAATTGCAAGAAAAGCCTGGCGTATTAATGAAGCTGCTAAAATTTTCAAATGAAGATGGAGACCCCAATATCCCTGAAGGGACGGTGTCATCCAAATCAAAAAGGCGGAAAAAGAAAGCAGTTCTTCACTTGCCGTGGAAGGAACAGACACGTCCGCAGATCCTGTGAGGGAAAAGGGGGACCGGTTGCCCTGCAGCCTAGAGAAAATGGAGAATTCGTCCCACGGTTAACCGAATATCCAGAGGGCCCAAGGCAGAAGTCGTGTACCCCAAAGATGTCTGTCCGGTGCCAACATTGAGGAACCCTCAACCATCATCCCAGGGAAAGGAGGCCGGAACCAGTGAGTAGACATCCCTTGACCAGCCCTGAAGACGCCCTGAAAATTGCCAGGCACGACTGTGATCTGCTCTGTGAAGAATTAGGACGAGAGAGAAAAAATAATGCTGAGCTACAGAAGACTGTGCTCGCAATTTACTCTGCGGCCAAGACCATTGGAGGATCTCAAGACTGAGCAGATACTGCAAAGGCTACTATGTCCCCATGGATGAAAAGCAGAGCCAATCGGATAAAATGGTGGCTACGCTAAAGCGGGAAGTATGGAGGCACTGAAGCAGATGACAGTCTTCCAGCAAGAGGTTCACACTCTTCGTATAGAGCTTGATGCCTCACATCATGAGACCAACAGGGCCGGGGAAGGAGGACCGGGGGAGGAACACCCCCGCACCACACTGCCGGCGCTCCCCCCCGCCATCTCCCCCCGCACGGCAGCTGGGAGGACCGGGGGGGAGGAGGACTGGGGGGAAGGACACCCACCCCCGCACCACCACTGCCGCGCACACCCCGCCCAATCTCCCGCCCCACGCTGGCACCAAGGGAGGACCGGGGGAGGGGAGGACTGGGGGGAAGGAACACCCCCGCACCACCACTGCCGCGCACCCCCCGCGCCAATCTCCCCGCCCCACGCTGGCAGCCAAGGGAGGACCGGGGGAGGGGAGGACCGGGGGAGAGGATCGAGGGCAGCCAAGGGAGCGCCGGGGAAGGAATACCCCCACTACCATCCAGGGCAGAGCAGGACAACCGTGCGAAAACACACACAAAACACACTTTACACTTACCCTACAACCTCCCATCCCTCCTACCTCCCGAAACAATTTTGTCTACTTCCACCTTCAAATCGCTAGACAAGATCAAAAGGGACCAGTAACAGATCCTTTCAGACATGGCGATAACCTCTAACAGGCTCTTCGTCTCGCCCAGATTCGTTCCAGAGGTCCTAGATTGGGGACACTCTTCTAAAACCGCAGGTCACCCGGCTTCAGAGGACGTTGACTTAATTAGTCGGAACTTTTGGTGGCCCATGTTGTCTAAAGACATTGCGAATACCTCACGCTTGTCCTGTATGCGCCGAGAACAAGACACTTCCACAGAGACACATCAGGGACTTCTCCTCCCTTTGCCTGTGCCTGCTTGTCCATGTCCCATTTCTCCATGGATTTCATAGTCGATCTCCCTAGTCCTAGGGGCTTTAACACCATTTTAGTTGTCGTAGACAGTTTTTTTTGAAGATGGCCCACTTCATTCCCCTCAAGGGACTGCCCTCCTCTCCGCCCTAGCAAATATTTTCTCCGATCATATCTTTAGATCCATGGCTCCCGTCTTCCATTGTCTCTGACAGAGGATCCCACTACGTCTCCAAGTTCTGGAGGACCTTCACTAAAAGACTGGGATTTTCTCTTCCTTTCCTCGGCATACCACCTCCAGTCCAATGGACAGACAGAGAGAACTAACCAGTCGCTGGAAAAATACCTCCGATGTTTTCTCTCCGATTCCCAGGACGATGGTGTCAACTCTCCTCCCATGGGCAGAGTACGCGGTCAATTCGACCTGAAGCGAATCCACCCGAGTCTCCATTCTTTGTCAATTATGGGTTTCAGCCTCCCTGCTTACCTATATCCAATGTTGCTTCTGGGGTACGGGGGTAGACAACGGACTTCCACTCTCCAAGACATTTGGTCCCAGTACAATCGTCTCGCCACAAGGCCGCAGATACTGCTAGACTTCAGGCCAATCGCTGTTACAAAAGTTTCTTCTTCAGAAAATCAGGAATCAGTTTCAGTTCAAATATATCAAAGTTTATTCTTCAATCAGCTTTCATTCTTCAATAAGCTTTTATATAGCAAAGATACATACATACTCATACTTGTCAGTTCAAAACTAAGAAGGGTAGTTATTTAAACTATGTTAACCATGATTCTTATACTTTCTGACAAAAACTCATCAATCAATGTCTCCTCTCCTGATTAAAACAACTTATTTCCTCAGGAAGAAAAACCCCATGGGATCTCAGTGCTGGCAGGGATATAATATATCACGAACGACAGGAAACCAAAACACAGACATTGATCTTAAGAATGTTTACACAATTAGAACCATCTGTGAATCTTTTCCACTGTCTCAGAGGAGGATGTTTCGCTGTTGATCGCCCTTCTCCCTCTACCACTTGCCCTCTTGACCCCATTCCCTCCCATCTCCTAAAAACCTCTTGCTCCTACTATAATCCCTACGCTCACGCACATTTTTAACTCCTCCCTCTGCTCTGGAACCTTTCCACCTCCTTCAAACATGCAACAGTCATACCATTACTCAAAAACAGCAAGCTTGACCCTACCTGTCTTTCTAACTATCGGCCTGTCTCCCTCCTGCCTTTTGCCTCTAAACTCCTTGAACGTCTTGTATTCGCTCGCTTGCTCCATTTTCTCAACACCTATTCTCTCCTAGACCCTCTACAATCTGGCTTCCGTACTGCTCACTCCACGAAACAGCCCCCACTAAAATAACTGACGA
>CM071568.1:304480815-304574437 GCA_036426205.1 Ascaphus truei
GACCTCCATGCTGCCAAAGACAGAGGTCATTACACTCTGCTCATATTACTCGACCTCTCTGCAGCATTTGACACCGTGGACCACCCTCTTCTCCTTCACATTCTCCATACTCTTGGCATTCGGAACAAAGCTCTATCCTGGATCTCATCCTACCTCTCCCATCGTACTTTCAGTGTCTCTTCTGCCAACACCTCTTCCTCCTCTATTGATCTCTCTGTGGGGGTACCCCAGGGCTCTGTCCTGGGACCTCTTCTCTTTTCTCTGTATACACTCTCTCTAGGTGACCTAATAACATCTTTTGGGTTCAAATATCACCTCTATGCTGACGACACACAAATATATTTCTCAACACCCGACCTTACACCTACTGTACAAACCAAAGTTTCTGAATGTCTCTCTGCTATATCATCCTGGATGGCCCTCCGCCGCCTTAAACTCAACATGGCTAAAACAGAGCTCCTCATACTTCCTCCCAAACCTGGCCCTACTACCTCCTTCCACATTACTGTTGGAACTACGATCATTCACCCAGTAGCCCAAGCAAGCTGCCATGGGGTCACACTCGACTCCTCTCTCACATTTGCCCCTCACATTCAAAACATTTCTAAAACCTGTCGCTTTTTCCTCCGCAATATAACAAAGATACGCCCTTTCCTCTGTTGCTCGACTGCTAAAACTCTTACTCAGGCCCTCATTCTCTCCCGTCTTGATTACTGTAACCTCCTGCTGTCCGGCCTTCCTGCCTCTCACCTGTCTCCCCTACAATCTATCCTTAACGCTGCTGCCAGAATCACTCTACTCTTTCCTAGATCTGTCTCAGCATCTCCCCTCATGAAATCCCTCTCCTGGCTTCCGATCAAATCCCGCATCTCACACTCCATTCTTTTCCTCACTTTTAAAGCTTTACACTCTTCTGCCCCTCCTTACATCTCAGCCCTAATTTCTCGTTATGCACCATCCAGACTCTTGCGTTCTTCTCAAGGATGTCTTCTTTCTACCCCCTTTGTATCTAAAGCCCTCTCCCGCCTTAAACCTTTTTCATTGACTGCCCCTCACCTCTGGAATGCCCTTCCCCTCAGTACCCGACTAGCACCCTCTCTATCCACCTTTAAGACCCACCTTAAGACACACTTGCTTAAAGAAGCATATGAATAGGACTGTGGCTATTCTGAACACATGACACATAAAGCTTGGCCCCCTGCAGATGCACTTACCAGAACTCCCTCATACTGTCTCTGTACGTTCTCCCTACCTACCAATTAGACTGTAAGCTCCTCGGAGCAGGGACTCCTCTTCCTTAATGTCTAAAGCACTTATTCCCATGATCTGTTATTTATATTATCTGTTATTTATTGGATTACCACATGTATTACTGCTGTGAAGCGCTATGTACATTAATGGCGCTATATAAATAAAGACATACAATACAATACAATACAACCCAATGTCCAAGCTAACCATGAGCCTTTCATGAAAGCAGCATGTTGAACTGATAACATGTTAACCTGTTGGGTGCTGAATATATATAATACATGTGTATATACTTGTATATTGCTATTCTACTTTAATATAGAAAATATATAACTAAACAAATTTCATCAATCGCCACCGTCAGCCGGCACCCAACTACAAGCCAGGGGATTTAGTATGGCTCTCTTCTAGAAACATCCACCTGAGAGTTCCTTCCCCTAAATTGGCTCCTAGGTTTTTGGGTTCCTTTCCCGTCGTGGAGCAGATTAGCCTAATGGCTTTTCGCCTTAATCTACCACCCTCCATGAGGATCCCAGACGTTTTTCATGCCTCGCTATTAAAACCCCACATTGCCAATCGTTTCTTTCCCAAACAGACCAGAAAGCCAGATCCAGTCACGGTACTCAATAACGAAGAATACAAGGTACAAGCCTTACTGGACTCCCACGTCTCCAGGGGGTAGCTTCAGTTTTTGGTCCACTGGAGGGGTTTCGGACCCGAGGAGAGGTCTTGGGTTCCGCTCAAAGACATCCATGCGCCCAGCCTCCTGAAGACTTTTAGTGAGTACTGTGAGTACACACTGGTAAGAGGTATCTTTAACTTCTTTTAGTTGTGATGTACTCGTGTCTTCTTTAAGTTCAGGGCAGATAGAGAGCTGAGGTTGGGGGGAGACTAGCACAGGAGCGGGGTCAGGGGGAGCTGGCATCACGTGGAGCCCGGCAGCCACAGGAGGGGGAAGCAAGACCGAGCAGCAGAGCAACCCTGGGGGCAAGAAGGAGAAATCTTCATCTGTCCTGACTACAGTCTCAAACGCTGCAGCTTTTAATTCATTTCTGCATGGAGGAATAACGCCTGCCCTGAACTTAAAGAAGACACGAGTACATCACAACTAAAAGAAGTTAAAGATACCTCTACCAGTGTGTACTCACACTGGTCCGTGAGGAAGCAGCCAAGTTTGCAGTGAGAAGTATAGAAACATCCCCGAACCTGATCTGAGACCCCCTGATGCTCCGCCAGGGTAATGGGGAACTCTAGCTGCCATACCTGCTGCTTTTCCTCCCTGGGTACCACTAGCCCACCTTCTCTTACTGAGACCTCTTGCTGGCTACCTACCTGCAGCTCTCCCTCACTCCACTTCTCCCTAGGTAATCTTAACCTAGATACTGGAGTTACCTGAGTGAGGCCATCTCCCTGACACTGCCTCCCCATTACCGGAGAGGAGCCCAGGGGCATCTGTGCCGAAGAATCTGCCTTAGCTCCTGGCTGGCAGGTATCCCTGGGGGGGCTAAACTTGCCACCTCCCTTGATACCTCCAGCCCATAGCAAGGCTGCAACAGCGGGGTCCTAACTTGCGGGATCCCCTGATGCTCTACCAGGATTATGGGAAAGCCAGACTGCCCTACAAGCTGCCTTTCCTTCCCTCCCCCCGGTAGCCCTGTCTTTTGCCACCCACCGGTCACTCCTACAGGGGGGCAACTGGGTACAGTGATAGAGAACAGTAAGTCAGGGTCAGTCTGCGACTGGGTCTGGCTTACCTCACTGGTCTCCGCAGAGACCGCCACCTTCGTAGGTCCTGATTGCAGGGGGACTGGAGTGGCCGCCGCTGGCGCCATCTTGGCCGGCGAGCTCCGGGCAACCGCCGCAACAGTACCCGGGTTCGGCACAAAGAAATCTGTGCAGGACATGGGTCCCAGGTCACCGTGGAGGAATTCTGCTCCCTCCAAACTAGGTGACACCCTCGCTTCCCGCACACCCTGTCACACCCCCCACTCAGAAAAGGCTCCGGCACTTTGCCGGAATAGCGGCTCTTCCGCCGCCGCCATCGTGACCGGCGAGCTCCGAGTAACTGCCGCAACAGCACCCGGGTTCGGCACAGGGAAATCGGTGCAGGACACGGGTCCCAGGTCGCCGTGGAGGAATTCTGCTCCCTCCAAACTAGGTACTACCCCCGCCGCCTCCCACACACCATGTCCCTCCCAAGCCAAAAAGGCACCGGCACCTTGCCGGAATGGCGGCTCTTCCTCCGCCGCCATCTGCATCCCGCATCCAGGGAGCACTTCCACTGGCCGGACCATATCAGGTCGGGCCAACGGTACAACAGCACCTGGATGTATCAAGCTGCTTGCTGTTCACCGCTCTGCGGCATCCCGCCGGGTGCGGATGGGTGGCCGCTGCTCTCTGCCGCTGTCACAAATGCAACCTGGCCAGATTCTCAGGGAGACGTCCCGCGGAGGGTTGTCGCTCCGGCTGGGCGGGAGCCATCATACGATGCCGTTATACGGGTTACCTTCTTTGCAGCTTGTGAGCGTTGGCCCTGAAGGGGGATACATTTGGATTGTGAAGCAGGGGAACATGTGTACTACAGGTACATTTCAGGTTAACCCCTTACTTCCCAGACGGCTGAAGGTGGTGCCTAATGGGGGTGACCCCTTTATTACTGGCTTGGCACCCCTCGACCGTTACAATACCTACCCTGTGTAAACACTTGGGTGACAAGATTTTCTTACTGAGAAACATTTTATACGCTCTGCACATGGGAAAGGTTTCTCCCCTGTGTAAATGCGCTGGTGTCTGAGGAGTGTCCTCCTTTTACAGAATGGATTTTGATGTAATCACCTTGTATGAATTGTTTGGGGTGTGTGTTGAGGTGCCTCTCAGGGCTGAAATGTTTCCCAAATTCTGTACAATTAAAAGGTGGCTCACTCCCTTGTGTAAATCTACTGGTATAACAAGAGGTCCCACTTTGTATAAAATGGTTTATCACACTCTGAACAAGCAAATTATTTCCCCTGTGTGAATCATGTGGTGTGTGAGGTCATTCATCCAAGAAACGTTTTTCCTATACTCTGTCCATGTGAAAGGCCTCACCCTGCATGAATTTGTTGGTTTCTGAAGAGGTGACCCCTAACACTGAATTGTTTCCCACACTGAACAAGCAAATAGTTTCTCCATTGTAAATACTTGGGTGTGACAGGAGGTCACACTTTGTACTGAATTGTTTCCAACACCCTGAACTAGGGTTAGACAATAACAAAAATACTTCCCACCATAAGAGTATTAAGTAATTTATCGTGATAACAATATTCAGCAACATATTAACACCCAATAGAAAGCAAAAAAAGCAAAAGTCCTCAAAATGTTCAAGGTCATTTATTGTGAAACATATTTCTTATACAAATGCATTTCATTCTTAATAAAATGTAAAAAAAACCCATAAATTTTAGTATATTTTAATTTTAAGAATAAAAAATGTTTCAATAAAAATGTTACACTAACTACACCCACACTAAAGACCCCTTTCTTCACCATTTACAATTAGCCCCTCTACCCCCTTCTGCTGT
Source organism: Ascaphus truei (assembly GCA_036426205.1). Classification (NCBI taxonomy): domain Eukaryota; kingdom Metazoa; phylum Chordata; class Amphibia; order Anura; family Ascaphidae; genus Ascaphus; species Ascaphus truei. Next base: position 304,485,627 of record CM071568.1, read on the forward strand.
ACACATTAATAGGGCAAGTGGAGGCATGGGTTAATGAACATGGGGAAGGAGGGGGTTAAGAAGCACTGGTGAGATCCGAGAGAAATACAGGGGAGAAGAGAAAGGGTTTGAGTCATGGTGAAAGGGTTAAGAGGCATGGCAGAGGGGAAGTGGTTAATATGGAGGGGTGAGATTACCAGCAGGAGGATTCCTTATAGCTGCAGCATGTGAAAGTCAAGGAGCTTCCAGACTCGTCCCACTTCCCTCTCTTGGTAAGTATTGAATTACCGGTTAGTTTTATTACTGTACTGTAGTATTACTATTCTACCGGTATATTGCCCAATCCTCCTCTGAAAAATCAAATGTTTCATCTCATGTATGAATCCTCATGTGTGTAAGGAGGCTGATCATATCTGAAAAGGTTTCCCGACACTATGTACATGGAAATGGTTTCTTCCCTGTATGAATCCTGTGGTGGGTGAGGAGATCTGTCTTCCGAGAAAAGCTTTTACTACACTCTGCACATGTGAATGGTTTCTCTCCTGTATGAATCCGCTCATGTATGCGAAGATCTGTCTTCTGAGAAAAGCTTTTACTACACTCTGCACATGTGAATGGTTTTTCTCCTGTATGAATCCTCTGATGTATGAGAAGATTGCACTTAATTCTGAATTGTTTCCCACACTCTGAACATGTGAATGGTTTCTCTCCTGTATGAATCCTCTGGTGTACGAGGAGTTCTGTCTTCCGAGAAAAGCTTTTACTACACTCTGCACATGTGAATGGTTTCTCTCCTGTATGAATCCGCTCATGTATGCGGAGATCTGTCTTCTGAGAAAAGCTTTTACTACACTCTGCACATGTGAATGGTTTTTCTCCTGTATGAATCCTCTGATGTATGAGAAGATTGCACTTAATTCTGAATTGTTTCCCACACTCTGAACATGTGAATGGTTTCTCTCCTGTATGAATCCTCTGGTGTATGAGGAGTTCTGTCTTCTGAGAAAATCTTTTACTACACTCTGTACATGTGAATGATTTCTCCCCTGTATGAATCTGCTCATGTTTGAGGAGCGCAGACTTCTGAGAAAAGCTTTTACTACACTCTGTACATGTGAATGGTTTCTCCCCTGTATGACTCATCTGGTGCATGAGGAGACTTTGCTTATGTCTGAATTGTTTCCCACACTCTGTACATGTGAGTGGTTTCTCCCCTGTATGAGTCATTTGGTGTGTAAGGAGACTTTTCTTAATACTGAATTGTTTCCCACATTCTGTACATGTAAATGGTTTCTCCCCTGTATGAATCTGCTCATGGTTGAGGAGTTCTGTCTTCTGAGAAAAGCTTTTACTACACAATGCACATGTGAATGGTTTCACCCCTGTATGAGTCATCTGGTGCCTGAGGAGGCTTGTTTTTCTACTGAATTGCTTCCCACACTCTGTACATGTGAATGGTTTCTTCCCTGTATGAGTCATCTGGTGCCTGAGGAGGCTTGCTTTTCTACTGAATTGTTTCCCACACTCTGTACATGTGAAGGGTTTCTCTCCTGTATGAATCCGCTCATGGTTGAGGAGTTCTGTCTTCTGAGAAAAGCTTTTCCCACACTCTGTACATGTGAATGGTTTCTCCCCTGTATGAATCCGCTCATGTTTGAGTAGATCAGTCTTCTGAGAAAAGCTTTTACTACACTCTGAACATGTGAATGGTTTCTTCCCTGTATGAGTCATCTGGTGTCTGAGGAGGTTTGTCTTAATACTGAATTTTTTCTCACACACTGTACAAGTAAAAGGAGTCACTGCTGTCTGAATCATCTGGTGTGAATGAAGTTTCCCCTTCAATGAGAAACTGCTCCCACCATCTGTACATGTAGAGGTTTGCTCCCTAGTGGGGACACACAGGTGTGTGAGCAGGTCCCTGTCCAGTGAGAAGCTTTTGCCACACTGACAACAGAGAAAAGGCTGGGCACCACGGCTGCTTCTTAAATCTCTCGCATACCTTTTGCTGGACCCATATTTAGAGTCCGTCTCTGCTGTGTGCTGTACAGTGTCTGTAAATTCACCATCATGTGGCACTCGTTCCTTGTACGTGTCTAAAATGTGGCAGAAATCATTGTTTTTTGGCACTTCTGGGCTGTGAGGAGTCAGCCAGCTTCTGGATGTATCAGAGCTCAAGTTCTGTTCCTCATTCAGGCCGTTCTCTAACAGAAGTAAACAAAAAAGACAGAACAAATGTTTTCAATTTTTAAATCAAATTACAAATCCAAAACACTGAAGAATTTACTTTACCAATACTTAACAAAATTTTCTCTTCACACATTGTTTTAAAATTGTGGCCCATAATGAATTTGGTGGTGGTCCCGAAGGCCTGAAATGTATTTGTAGCAGCTCTCACAGTGAAATCATTGATACATATATAACTTGTATTTATTACTGTATTCATTATTTAAGGATACATGTACCTCCTCCAAATAATTAACATTGAAAATGCCCATGAGAAGTAAAGTTAAGGAACTCCTGGTATATCATATTAGTGCGTTAATAATATCAACTAAACCAGACAGCAACCTATAGTGTAAAGATACTGTAGATGCCCATGTATGCATGATATATATATATATATATATATATATATATATCTCCGCAGTGTACTCAGTGCTTTACCGCTGAAATAATACAGTACAGGGAATTATAATACAGTAAGTGCAACAAACAAAATCAGACAATAAGAATGGAAATTCCTGCCCTGGAGAGCTTACAATTTAAGTGATGCAGTGACTACACTGCCCATGTAATCTTCTGCCATAAGACCCACATAAATTAAACTGCTCCATTTTGTGTCATATTTTGTCAGTCAAAAATACTATTCATATAATTTCCCAAGCACGCGGCCTTGGTGTAATATTTGACTCCTCTCTTTTCTTCTCCTCTCACATTCAAAACAAAGAAAAAAAGGAGCACTGCAGAAAAGAAGAACTGGAGGCAAAAGTAGAAAAAAATAATAAAAGAGTTATTGAGGCACACAGCCTAAGTTAAAAGAGAAACCTCCAACGCGTTTCTCGCCATGGGCGCTTTATCAAAGAGTGGTTTCCTGAGTCTAGAGAGTGTCACATTATAGGCACTCCCCGCCGGAAACACTGCCTACCTGTATCCCAGGTAAAAAAAATGTCCCATGGGAACAAAAACAGTCCGGGGAAAATGTAACCACGGAAAGAAGGCAGTATAACTGTGAGGGAGAAATCCAGCAAAAGGACACAATAAAGAAAACAATAACAAAAAACTTAAATAGACTCATAAAGGACAATAAAAATTAAATGAAAAAGCATCAAATTTAAAAGTGGATAGGATGTGGAGAGAATAAAAAGTCGTGAGTGGAGTACCTCAGGGATCGGTACTGGGACCCCTGCTTTTTAACTTATTTATTAAGTACCTTGAGGTTGGGATCGAGGGCAAAGTCTCCATCTTTGCTGATGATACTAAATTGTGTAAGGTAATAGAATCAGAGTAGGATGTAATTTCTCTTCAGAAGGACTTGGAGAGACTGGAAACGTGGGCAGGTAAATGGCAGATGAGGTTTAATACAGATAAATAATGTGTGATGAGGCGGTCACTGCTGCCGCAAGGGTAATGAAGCTTCCACACGCAATAAAAATAAAGTTATTGGTTTATTAGTGCATGTATACAAAAAATCTGCCACAGAGCGAACTTTGACGCGTTTCGTCACGCTAGTGACTTTGTCAAAGAGTATCTGACACTTGGTCTGATGATGTTTAAATAGCGCGACACTAATATGTGATTGGTTAACAAATAAACCAGAATCAGGTGGATATGATATATCCCAGGCAAATAAAACGCATTCATAACCTGTGAAGTCCTGATGCTAATCATTGCCCATCATCCAATTCAATATTCATACCAATGGGGTGTAACGTATTCAAAGCATGAATCCAAAACATTTCTCGTATGTTTAATTTATTTAACCTGTCTCCCCCTCTAGGATGAATATGTACATGTTCCAGAACAGAAAAAGAAAATTTAGAGATGTCACCTAAACTACAATTTGCGAAGTGCCTAGATACAGGATGCAATAAATCTTTTTTCAAAATATGTCTGATATGTTCTTGAATCCTAATTCTCACTGATCTGATGGTACGTCCAACATAAGATTTATTACACCCACATCTTAGAAGATATACTACATAACCTGTGTAGCAATTCATAAAGCTATTCATACAGTATAAAGATTACCTTCACAGGTCATGATATTTTTCAAAGGTCTAGCGTATTTACAGGTTGAACAACGTCCACAAGGAAAAAATCCTTTAGGGATTTTACTTAATTGTTTTTTATCCAAGTTAGCTGAAAAAAGACTACAGTAGGTAATCTTTATATGAATAGCTTTATGAATTGCTACACAGGTTAATGTAGTATATCTTCTAAGATGTGGGTGTAATAAATCTTATGTTGGACGTACCATTAGATCAGTGAGAATTAGGATTCAAGAACATATCAGACATATTTTGAAAAAAGATTTATTGCATCCTGTATCTAGGCACTTCGCAAATTGTAGTTTAGGTGACATCTCTAAATTTTCTTTTTCTGTTCTGGAACATGTACATATTCATCCTAGAGGGGGAGACAGGTTAAATAAATTATACATAATTGAAATGTTTTGGATTCATGCTTTGAATACGTTACACCCCATTGGTATGAATATTGAACCCTCTCTCTCTCTCCCCCACCCTCTCTCTCTCTCCCCCACCCTCTCCCTCTCTCCCACCCTCTCCCTCTCTCCCACTCTCTCTGTTTTATCTTAACTGCACTATACCTACACCGAAATAACCTATTCTGCTTTATTCCAGATCTGACTCTCAAGTTTCACACGGGAGACATCTGAAGACAGATAGGGAACACCCCCCCCTCCAGTATAGTACCTTGAGGGACTACAGATCAGGTAAGATCCCAGGCGGGATTGCTGCTTTGGAAATCAAGAGAGGCATCCTGACACTGGTTAATGGGTTCAGAAGTCATTAACATCTGGTTTTTTTGTTTTTGTTTCGTGAGGTCAACACACACACACACACACACATACACACACACACTGTACTTCTCGAAATAAACCTACGTTTCTATGAAAATTTAAGGGTTTTTTTTGCGGCCCACCTGAACTTAAACCTTGTTTAATTTGGCCCTTGTTAGCATTTGAGTTTGACATGCTTGCTGTAGATGCCCATGTATGTATGTCTTTATTTATATAAGGCCCACAGTGTACTTGGTGCTTTACAGCAGAAACAATACAGTACAGGTAATTATAATACAATAAGTGCAACAAACACAATCAGACAATAGGAATGGAAAACCCTGCACCTGGAGAGCTTACAATCTAAGGGATGCAGCGACTACACTGCCCATGTAATCTTCTGCCATAAGACCCACATAAACTACACTGCTCCATTTTGTCAGTCAAAAATACTATTCATATAATTTCCCAAGCACGCGGCCTTTGTGTAATATTTGACTCCTCTCTTTCCTTCTCCTCTCACATTCAAAACAAAGAAAAAAGGAGCACTGCAGAAAAAAACTGGAGGCAAAAGTAGAAAAAATAAAAGAGTTATTGAGACACACAGCCCAAGTTACAAGAGAAACCTCCAACGCGTTTCTCGCCATGCTCGCTATATCAAAGAGTGGTTTCCTGAGTCTAGAGAGTGTCACGTTATAGACACTCCCCGCCGGAAACACTGCCTACACCTGTATCCCAGGTAAAAAAGTCCCATGGGAACAAAACAGTCCGGGGCAAATGTAACCACGGAAAGAAGGCAGTATAACTGTGGGGGAGAAATCCAGCAAAAGGACACAATAAAGAATACAATAACAATAAACTTACATAGACTCATAAGGACAATAAAATTAAATGAAAAAGCATAACATTTAAAAGTGGATAGGATGTGGAGAGAATAACCTTCTTAGATTAAATTAACTGTAAAACCAAATAATATAATCATGTAATAATATACATATAAATGTAAACTCAACTACCAAGGCAAAGAACAATTTGAATCTTGATAAGGGGAATATACATAATGAATAAGATGTAAATAAATAAACCACACTGAGAAAATTGCCACAGTAAGGATACAATACTACCCATCAAATGTGACTAGAGAGAGACACATATGTATCTCAATGATAGAAACAAATGTATATGAAACACACACCGTATTATATAACCTGAGATTGGGCAAAGGAATAATATAGCTTAGAGAAAATGTTTTAGGTCCCATTCTGTATTAATCCCAAAAGGGGATAGAGTATTAAGTGAGTGGGTCCAAAACATCTCACGCTGATTAAGCTGTTTAATTCTATCACCCCCTATAGATTCACGTATAGATTCAATCCCCTCGTGTAGGGACAGGTATAGATTCAAACCCCTCGTGTAGTGACAGGTATAGATTCAAACCCCTCGTGTAGTGACAGGTATAGATTCAATCCCCTCGTGTAGGAACAGGTATAAATTAAATCCCTTCATGTAGGAACAGGTATAGATTCAATCCCCTCGTGTAGGAACAGGTATAGATTCAATCCCCTCGTGTAGTAACAGGTATAGATTCAATCCCCTCATGTAGGAACAGGTATAAATTAAATCCCTTCATGTAGGAACAGGTATAAATTAAATCCCTTCATGTAGGAACAGGTATAGATTCAATCCCCTCGTGTAGGAACAGGTATATTTCAATCGCTGAAAAATGAAAGGTGGACAAGTTTCCCAATGTACAATGTGTAAAATGTTTGGAAACTGGGAGCATATGATCTAGTTTTTTAATAGAACGAATGTGCTCCATAATTCTGACCTTCACTGGTCTGATTGTCCACCCAACGAATCCTCGAATACAACCGCAGGTTAAGTAGTAAATCACAAAATTACAATGAATAAAAACTGGAATTGTGTGTGTTTTTTTACTGTGTACAATATCAATAGATTTGATACGATTGGCATAGCAACAAATACAACATTTACCATATTTAAAAAAACAAAAACATGTATTAAATTTGATTCATGGACACGGTCTGACCTGGAGGTAAATAAACTAGGCGAAAGATAGTTTGCCAAGGATTTAGCCTTTCCAAATGCAAATATTGGTCCTTGTTCAATTGGCTCTAAGGTCTTCCTCCAAGGTGAACACTTCCCAATGTTTCTGGATGTTTGAGCGGATTTGATCTATGCCGTGTAATAAACAGCGGATTGGACCCTTCGGGAGTGCCCTGGTCTCCTTGATTTAAATCCCCTGCCTAGAACCAGTCGAACCATAAGACAGTAACTCAGCATGAGTACAGAGTTTGGCATTCATGTAAGCCTCCTCTGTATCCCTGTTCTGTAGCCCCTGACAGAAAATCTGTTTGCCAATTCGGTGGCCTGTTGATCAAAAGAAGCCTCGTTAGAGCAAAGCCAGCTTAGGCGGAGGAATTGGCGCTTGGGTATACCACAGATGAGTGACCTGAGGTGATCCGCTTTAAGAAAGGTATTCCTGGAATTTTGTTTCCTATAAACGTCAGTCTGTATTTCTTCTGTAATGTCAATAAATAAAGTGATATCTAAATAATTCATGTGATTAATATGGTGTTCATAAGTAAAGTTAAGATACAAATATTGGAATTAAGTGGATTAATGAAAGTGTCCAGTGAATGTGAATCCCCTTCCCAAATCATAATCAGGTCATCAATATAACGCTTGTAAAAAAATAATATGATGCCGAAAAGGATTAGAATCACCAAAAATAAATGTGGATTCCCAGAGACCCATAAAAAGATTAGCATACGATGGGGCAAAGGAGGTACCCATAGCCGCACCCCGTGTCTGCAAGAAACTGTGACTCAAATAAAAAATAATTGTGAGTCAATAAAAATGTGATGGAATCTAAAAGAAAAGTGCAAAGTGAAATAGATAATGAGGAGGACTGAAGGGAAAATTGAGTAGCCTTAATACCCTGGTCATGATCAATGATGGAGTATAACGACATAACGTCCATCGTAACCCATCTATAGTTCTTATGCCATTTAACAGCTTTTATAGCACATAACAGATCTGCAGAGTCTCTCAAAAAGGATGGTACATTTTTAACTATTGTTTGTAACAAACCATCAACATATCGCGACAAACCATCTCCCAAAGATCCAATGCTAGCCACAATGGGCTGCCTTACTCTTAATCTCCAGGACATCCACTGGGAAACCTGGCAACAAGAAAAGGAAAATCCATCATGTAAAGCTGGGAGTGGGGGCGCTTCTTGTGATTTCACCGCCTCTGATATTGGTATAATATAATATTGTAAAGAAATGTGTTACTAGCCCTTATGGCAGAAAATGAACGAGTTGAACATATATTATCTTCTTACCTGCTGGTGGTCATTTGATAGAAAATGAAAAAGGCACTCCAAGAAGGAGGTGATGACAATAAATGCGCTAAATAATCTTAACTTAATAAAGTGAAAAACGTGATAAATACTATGACTTAGTCCCAGGATATTAGGCAGCTTTCTGCCCGATTTAGGTCAGAAAGTGCAGGAATAGTGCAAAAGGATCCATTCCACAGCTTCACATTTACTCAGGCTGGTGGATGGAAAGTCCAGGCCACAGTTTACAATGGGTCTAGTTCTCCCTCATCTGCTCTCCTAATTACAGAAACAGGTATATATGGCAGCTAGCCGTGCTGCTTCATTCTCTCTTCTAGAGCCTGGAGGCTGGGGGCACGCTGCTCCCCTGTATCCAGTTCGGGGAGGACGCCCCCATCATCACTTTCACTGTCCGGAAGAATTGCCTGGACTCTTGGGACGCTGTCCCCATCTATCAGTTAAGCTATGTCAAAAGACTGCGGCTATTATTGCGCATCTATGGGGTGCAACCCCTTTAATACCGGGCCATCCTCTTTCTCCCTCTACACTGGGGACTTCCTATGAGAGGCAATGAACCATGAATACTCGCTAAATGTGACCATGCGCCTTGTAACAAGATAACATCCCTTTGTGCAGACAAAGGGGAAAAGGTACTCACCAGAGACAGGAAATGGAACAGTTTCACTCTTTATTGGGGTCAGATGTTCCTCAGTGTTCGCCACTTCGTTCTCTGACTTAATCTCTAACCTCTCCAGCACAACCATTGGGAAACCTGGCAATAAGAAAAGGGAAATCCATCATGTAAAGCTGGGAGTGGGGGCGCTTCTTGTGATATCAGAATACAGAACTACTCTATACTGATTCCTTTGGGGGAGGGGTGAAGTGATTAATTTTACTTTGTTATTAACCCTTTGAGTGCTTGTTGCAGGGTACATGCAACTAAACACGCAGGTTCTTTGAATAAGGCTTATTTATTTTAGCCTTAAACATACAGCACACCAAAAACAAATAACTTCTCGTCAGCAAACAAAAGAAAAATAGCTTTTTTTAGCAGGCAGAGCAAAATAAGGCAGCTACTCTTTTCCATGCAGGAGCCAGACAGTTCATAAACCATGCACTTGCAAACAGACCTTGTACCAGTAATCTCTTCAGTAACTATCTCCTGTCTCCTGACCAGCCAGCAGCATGTGTGCACATCCTGGGGTTTTTAACACACCTTGATTAGGCAGCTGGGATTCAACTAATTGCCATGAGCTTCCCTGCTGAAGTTAACCTCATCACTGCTGCACTGCAGACTAAACATATGTCTACCAGGCATATAGCTGGTGGCTTTTATTTACCCTGTCACATTCCTCCCCTGTTAATGTGTGGATGGGGGCTACGCACGGCTGAAGCCCGACCAGCCACCCCTTCTCTAGAAAAGAAATCAGCATTTGCGTTCAGCATTGTGCTGAATCTCAAATGAGAAGGGTTGGAGGGCCATATACCACCTAGTTAACCTAGCATTGGAATCTTTCATACTATTTAACTATTTAACCACTTCAGTGGAGCATGGTCCGTCACCAAAGTAAAATGGAATCCTGCCAGGTAACGCCTCGATTGCCCACTTTACTGCGAGGCACTCATTCTCAATCACTGAGTAGTTTTTTTCCCTCGGGAACAATTTCCTACTCAGGAAAAGGATAGGGTGTTCAACTCTCTCAAACTGTTGTGTTGCCCCTAGCCCCATCTCTGATGCATCGGTTTGCACTACAAAAGGCCTGTTGAAGTCTGGGCTTCTAAGGACGGGACCCTCTGAAAGACACTTTTTTATGTCCTCAAAGGCTCTCTGACACTCCCTTGACCATACCAGTTGTGTAGGGGCACACTTTTTTGTGAGGTCCGTTAATGGGGCTGTGTAACAGGGGAGTTATCCCTGTTCAGGTAATGTGCCTCTAATCCAGCAGTGTGGTGGTTAACTCCTGGTAGTCAATTATCCAACACCACCTGCCTGATTAGCTTCTAAGAAAAGCCTGTCTTTTGAGACAGGAAGGGAGATTGTCCTTGACTCCCACAACTTGTGAGACTGACATGGGGACACTTGTCTTGAGCCCTGCCAGAAGAAACAGCAGAGCTGCTTTCAAGACACAGGGGAAACTTCTAAACCTGAATGCTGACAAACCCTGAAGAAAAAGGTAACAACCAGGAACAGAGAAGATTTTCCCTCCAAACCACAAGGAACAGATAAGACTTTCATTTATAAGACTATTTTATATCTGTTCACTTCATGATATATGTCTGGGGGCTGGGAGACGTGCTTATCTAAAGGGAGTTGTGGACTGCATAGGATTTCACTAGAAATACTCCCAAGTGAATTGAAGCTTTGTTTACCCCTTGTTTGGATGGTTTCCTGATGCTAAGGAAACGGGCGCAATAAAAGCCTTATTTAATTTCACCATAACAAGTCTCCCTTGCATACTTCTGTGAGCGTCCGCCTACATATGGTGTCCGAAGTGGGACAAGAGGTGGTTCTTGAAGTTAGAAGGAACCGGAGTTTGGCTGTGAAATTTTTTTGTGTTTTTTTTGCCTACAAACAGTCTGAGCAACATAAACAAAAAAAAACTCATGCAGCACAGACCAGAGTTAAAGTGATACACACCCATGCAGGAAATCTACACTGCACTGAAACTTACAAAACCACAGATGGACTCTTTTCCACAATCCCAAGAGGAGAGACAGAGACTGCTGAAGCAGGTAAACCTTATTTGCCTATCACAATAAAGTGTAATATGGTCATTGAAATAGGGGGTTTGCCTTCCAGCCATAATCAGGGTTCAAGAAGTGAGTTAGCCCTTAAAAGGGATAGGCGTTTGTTAACACAGATACCCAGCAAGCTCAAACTCCCACGCCCACCACAAAGTGAATATATATTTATGTCAACCAGAGAGCTACTGAGCGTGGCAATTGTATATAACAAGAGACAGGGGGTGCCCAATGCTGCATCCAATTGACAAAACATATAAAGTAAAATACTTCAATAATAATAATTGGTTATTTAGTTAACCCTTTTGGCCAAAGGCGTCATAAGCCTGCATACCAACGTCAAGGTATAACGGAGCAGAAGCAGGGGTCTCCGGAGCTGAAGCAGGGGTCTCCGGAGCTGAAGCAGGGGTCTCCGGAGCTGAAGCAGGGGTCTCCGGAGCTGAAGCAGGGGTCTCCGGAGCTGAAGCAGGGGTCTCCGGAGCAGAAGCAGGGGTCTCCGGAGCAGAAGCACGGGTCTCCGGAGCTGAAGCACGGGTCTCCTGAGCAGAAGCACGGGTCTCCGGAGCTGAAGCAGGGGTCTCCGGAGCTGAAGCAGGGGTCTCCGGAGCTGAAGCAGGGGTCTCCGGAGCTGAAGCAATGGTCTCCGGAGCTGAAGCAGGGGTCTCCGGAGCTGAAGCAGGGGTCTCCGGAGCTGAAGCACGGGTCTCCGGAGCTGAAGCACGGGTCTCCGGAGCTGAAGCAAGGGGTCCCCGGAGCTGAAGCAGGGGTCTCCGGTGCTGAACCCCGGTCATTTCAGCTCTGGAGATACTTACCTCTGAATTAGACGCCGGTAACCGCTCTCTCCGGCTGCCAGGGTTCACAATATGTCCGCTGTTGAAAGTTTTCGAGTCCTGCGGGTCACTAGGAAGCTGTGACATCATCGGTGCGACTTCTCATTGGCCCATGTGACGCGGGAGCTTTTAACGTCCTGCCTGCTGAGCCGGGGCAGCTACCGGCACCTAGTTCACACGTAGCTACAGAAGCAGGGGGGCCCGGAGCTGAAATTAGCGGGGTTCAGCTCAGGAGAGCCCCGGCTTCAAAGCTATATAATAAACATTTAAAAATATGAACACAAATGTGCCGCCTTGGAATGCTCCTTTTGCTGTGGTGTGATCGCCTGTGGTGTGATCGCCGGTGGTGTGATCGCCGGTGGTGTGATCGCCGGTGGTGTGATCGCCGGTGGTGTGATCGCCGGTGGTGTGATCGCCTGTGGTGAGGGAATTGTTGTGTTTCGGTTCACATATCTGCTATTTCCTCACGGTCTTTCCTCCCCTTCAGGGGGTTTCCCGTGTTACATAAGCTGCAGGTTCAAGATGACGACAGCTACAGATGTCCAGCAGCAGCGAGGTTAAACTATCTCTCCTCCCACAGGTGACAAACCCCACATGCTGGGGACGGTGTGGCGGTGAAGGGGTACCCAGGCCAATAATAAAGGTATTATGCCCGGCTGGGTGCCCCTTAGCCATATTGGAAAATTGTAGATTGCCAGCTCTGCAGCCCAGTAATGGCAGTAGCACTGTGATTTTAATTAAAAAAATGTCTGTGTCTCCCACCAGGTATAAGCCGGCGAGAATAATGTCATTTCTAAATGCAATGTATAACCGTAGTAGTGTTTCACTGAAAACCGCACAAAGGAAAAATGGTTTTAAAACCCAGCAGCTCGCAGCTTAGCAGGCGGCGTGTAGCTAACTTCTGCTAGGAAGCTCCTAGCGCTCTGAGATTTGCCGTGAGAGCTGGTTGGGTAAAAATCATGGAAATGTTTATAGCGCAATTTTTATAAAGTTATATAAAAATTAATGAATGAAAGTCCCCTTATTTTAATTTTTCCAACAATATAGGCATAAGGGGATTTTCATTCAGACGGCCGGAACAGAGGAAACACTGAATTTGTAATCACTGTACTTTAGAAATGCATAGCAGGAAAGTCCTGCGAGGTAAGTGCCGCATATTTAGCCCGGACTTGTAAGACACCCCGCTGGCACAGAGCCAAGATGTCTGAAAAAGTCCGGAATTAAAAGGCTTCGGCCGACTAAGGTGTTAATTGGGGAGCGGTAATGCAAGTATCCCCATCTTAGTAATGTCTGGGCAAATGGGCCAGATGTCCAGCCAGCTCAGACAAAATGTCGCCAGGTAAGGGGGACGGGTCGGGTATGCTAAGCAGCAAAGGTGCTAGGTTCGCACATGCCCTTAGCAAACTAAGAAGCCCTCTGGCAGGTTTTGCCAAGTATGGGCAACTCTGGGATAGGTGGGAATATTTGTTCCCACGGTGCGATTGGCTGCAGATGTTAAAGATAGGTTTTTTTTACTGCATAAGAATCCCTGCAGCCGATCGGGAGTCAGTTCCATTTAAGCTTGTTTCACAGTGTAGTGTAGGACCTGCATTATTTTGGTTATACCTTGACGTTGGTATGCAGGCTTATGACGCCTTTGGCCAAAGGGTTAACTAAATAACCAATTATTATTATTGAAGTATTTTACTTTATATGTTTTGTCAATTGGATGCAGCATTGGGCACCCCCTGTCTCTTGTTATATACAATTGCCACGCTCAGTAGCTCTCTGGTTGACATAAATATATATTCACTTTGTGGTGGGTGGGGGAGTTTGAGCTTGCTGGGTATCTGTGTTAACCCATTTAAGCTTGACCTTAAACTTTTTACCATCGTAACCCAAGTCAAGAGTTCGTAAGAACTAAAGATTCTAGAACCAATTCTACGGTGGTAGAACGAAGAAAGCAGCTCTGGCGGAGAAACAGCGTGAAAGGGTTAAAAGTAAAGGTCAGAACCTCCATCTTGTCTGCCTGAACTTTTTCCTGAACTAAGTGATTTATGTACGCAAGAAACGACATCCAGACAGGCAGAATTGTTCTGTTTGTTGGACACCTGTACTGTGTTTTCTTTGAATCGGCTTGCCCGCAGGTTTTGTTTACAGAATGCAAGGCTAGATGGAAATTCCCCTGGAAAAGTTGTTATTTAGTAATATGCTAATGTTGTTACGCCTCTAATTTACACCTTATTTCTCTGTATAAAAAGTATTGCTTTTCCGTAATAAAGTTGAGACGAGGAGTCAGAACTACCCTATGTGTGTCAGTCTCTTCGTTTACCGAGCGCTCATACGTCATCAGATCAAATTCCAACAGCCCAGGGCGTGGTTAAGTCTCCCCGGGTAGAGAAACACTGTTTCCAGTCACGGCTGGCTGTCCGAGGTGGTCCCGTGTATTATAAGTTTACGAACCTTACAATTGGTGTCAGAAGCGGCATTTCCACTGGATGGTGAGTATATTTGATATTCGATGTCTCACCCCCCTCTGGGAATCTCCTGGTTAAATTGTGACTGTGAAGTTAAGGGGTTAGGTCGCTAAGTTTTTAACAGGTATTCCTGAATCTGTGTGTGTGTGAGTATGAGTCAGGAAATCTAGGTTGAAGCCCTAGAAACCAGACTGGGCTGTCATCTCTGATTTAGATGCACGACTTTTGTATATTATGTAAAGTATAAGAATGCTAATTACTTATCTGCTATTTGTCATCATTTCGGTGTTTTTCTAGAAAGCTACTAATGGGTACTAACATGAACGACTCTGGAGGTAAGCTAGAGGTTATTAAGTATAAGACTAACAATGTTAACAATGATAAGAATAAGACTAAACAAGTTGTCCCTTGCAAGCGTAAACCTGGTCTGACTCCTAAACAATTTGTTGCTTCGGCTGGTGATTATTATTGTGACCCGTTTGTAGATTATGTGGCAGGTTACTTTGCCTTATCCTCTTGCCGAGAAGGGGGCGCAATGTATTTTGATAATGGATGACACCGTGGTAGGAGACAAGGCAGAGGGCAGAATAGACAGAGATTTTATGCTGGACCTAGAAATCAGTCAGGAGGAAGAGCTCAGAATAATGGTGCCTTTAACTGTGGTAATTTTGGTCATTGGCAGAGAGTGTCCCTATAACTGCTGGTTCACCCAAAAGGCTCAGAGTGCAAGTCCGAGCTAAAAAAAACACACCTCATGTAAAAAGTTTGTTTGAATCGCTGATTAATTTTTTCCTGAATGATTCCGTGTGAAAAATACGAATATTATTAATTGCTCACGATGAAGTCTAAATTTTTAAAAGGTGTACATCCATTATAGAAGGAGAGGACAAAGGAAAAGAACGGGCATATATTCAGCTCTGTCACTGGTGCTAATTTAAAAGGTTTATTCGTTCTGGCCAGACGAATGAGTTTTTAAACCGGAGACATTCTCTCCGTTTGCTCTATTTCTATCTCAAAGAAAGGAGAGAAACGACCCCTCGCCTCCCGTTTAAAGAATGCGCCGCGATCACAATCCAGACGTGAAAGTTAACCCGCTTTCCTTTTGTTAGTTTGTTATGTTTGTGAAGTTGGTTGGCTGTGTATGAGAGGTTTTCTGTCTCTGTGTTCTCTGTTTGTGTGTAACCAGTAAAATACACATTTCAAGTTTATTTCTATCGGATTAGGATATGTTTGGGTATATTTTTTTTTTTAAAAAAAGAGGGAATTCTGGTAAGTGCGTCTGAAGGGGGCCGAGCTTTATGTATCATGTGTCCAGTATTATTCACAGTGCTATTCATATGCTTCTTTAAGCAAGTGTGTCTTAAGGTGGGTCTTAAAGGTGGATATCGAGGGGGCTAGTCAGTGAGAAAGGTTTAAAGTGGGAAAGGGCTTTAGGTAAGAGGGGATGTTCTCATGTATGGATTCCATCTTTTCCTTAAAATAGTCAGCAAAGTCCTGATTTGAGATGAAGGAAGAAGAGGCAGCAGGGGGTGGTTTAAGTAGAGCGTCAAAGACAGAGAAGAATCGTGCTGATTAATGAAGAAAAGTAGGTTTATTTCGCTGGAGAGAAGGCAGAGTTGCAGAAGGCGTTCAGAGGAACGAGTGGAGGAATGTAGCATGCGCTTGTGGGAAATTAGTGTGTGTTTATAAGTTATCTGACCTATTGGTACAAATGTCCAGTTGTTTTTATTTTTGGGATGCCATAAAAATGTAGTTCTTAGGGCTGTGGAGAAAACTGCATTTTAACTTTGATTAATATGTAGGATACGAAAAAAATGTCTTTTGGCGGTAAGTCCAGGCTGGCGGAATGCCCGGGATAAACAATTATTAAAAAAAAAAAAATTAAATGGAAGAGTACTGAGTGTCTTTTAAAGGCAGAACGCTAGCAGTGTGCTCGGCACTTTATAAAGACATTATATTATTTGAGAAATGAGTGTGGAGTCCTATACAAAATCATTTCTCTATTTTAAATGGAAATCTCCTGCCCAAGGTTTCAGGGTTTTTCTTATATTTACAGGTTCCCTATTGCCAATGCCACAGATGTTAAAAGACCTGCTACAGGCTTTTACTGTTACCACAAGCAGTAAATATTGTTATGGTCGCTACACATACAAATCTATTTCCCAGTTTAATTTTGCTACTGATCAAGCAACCAACACTTTCGCCACTACTGTTTTCATAAATATGTTTATATATATTGTGCACATGGTATATAGCTAATATATGAACAAAAGAGGGGAGATACCCAGATATGGCTCTCCTCGAAGCACTGATGCAGCAGAACAAGCGTTTTGCACGGTAACGCTTAGATTCTCTCGCACTAGCATTTCCCCCGTGTCCAAGAGCTGTAGCGGCTGCTGCAACTCTTGTTGACACGACCCAGACTCTAGTATAGGGGCACACCTTACAGGTTTATGTCCCCCATGCAGTCTCTACTTTACTTCTGCGCAGGTCCACACAATTGACCAAGAGCAGGCTGACCAAATACGAGAGAATGCTGCCGGGCTCTGACAATATTACCGTTCACAGATGCACAACATTAAATCCCGCTACTTTACTACCAACACCTGAGGCAGGAATTCCACACAACTGTTAGTGACACAGATACTGTTACACAGGTTAGGGAAGGACTCTTTGAGATCCCTGTAGAGGTCCAGAACCTGATATGTTTGTTGACAGTACACAATGCACAGCAGGTTCAGAATTTATTTGAAGCAATGTTACCTCCAAGGTCTCTTGCAGTAATAAAGGTTGCTGCACATACTAACAGGGCTGACAGGCTCTCATTAGGAAATACCTTTGCAGATGCTACAGCAAAGCAAGCAGCAAGCCGCCCATATGTTGAGGATATATCATATCTGCCAACTTTATAACTTTTAACCATTTTCTTTCCAAAGTTTTCCCTTTTTTGTATAAGCTGTAGTTATTGTCAAAATCAGTGGGTAATATATTTTTTGAGTCTCTAGGTACAGGTCAAAGTTGAAAGTGCACCTAGTCGAGACAGGTTAATGGTCAAGCATTTCCTAAGCAAGAACGTTCTTCATCCCAGATGAAAAGGCCCATTTAAAGTACTACTTACCATCAACACTGCAGTAAAAGTTGCGGAATTATCGTGGATACACATCACGCACGTCAAAATAGTGCCAGCCCCAGCACAAACAGCTAATAAAGACAAAGTGCCTGCAAATTAGTGTTTTGAAGGGCATAATACTCCCTGACTACTAATTATTGAGGGAGAAAGGTCACAGGCAAAAGTCCAGGCCTCAACACAAACTTTTTACCCTTTTTTTTTTTACAGGTTTTTATCATTTTTCAGTTACTGTACAATGTATGTATTAGGTTTGCGTAAGTGGCGTCCCATAAGGATGACAAAATAGTAGAAGGTATTATTTGCTTAACTCTGTTTATTTTGTTTGGAGGTATAGATTAATAGAATCTTCCTCCAGAATGATATCCCGATGGGAGGATGTTTTATCAGTCAAACACACGGTTGTGTTAATTGCCCACAGGTAGACTCAGAAACAGTAGAGATACACCAAATACACAAGTTAAAAAGTAGTCTATGGGAAGAACAAGTTTCGGCGAGCTTATTCCCAAATGTAGGAGTTGGGTTACTGTAGGACAGGTTCAATGCACTTGCAGATGTAGTAGATGTCCTCAATCATACAACCCCAGCCATTAACTCACTTAACCAAGAACCGGCTCAGATCAGACTAATGGCTCTACAGAATGAAATGGCTCTAGACTATATTTTAGCCTTAAAGGGAGGTGTATGTATGTGCCCTAGTTAAAGAGCAATGTTGTGTATTTAGCCAAGATTTAGGATCTGTTGGGACTTGGTGATTGGTTCACTGGGAGCGAAGCTGGCGAATGGTTTTGTGTGTTTGTCCTACTCATAACACATACATAGAGTAATGTGCAGCAAACTTTGATCCAGAAGTGTGTTGCACCCCCCACGATGCTATGCTTCTTTTCGATGATGAAGATGTCGGCAGTCCCCCAGAAGAAGATACTGAAGAAGTCAACTGGGCCGATATAATGGCCGGAAAGGAATGAAGTTATGCACAATTGGACAACTTCTTGGTCCAGCAGGACTATGAAATGGTTAACTGTTCCTTAAATAGACTGTCTCTTAAGAATAAGAGGGGACTGAGAAGATTGGATATGAGGAAGGTGGAAGGTCACCCAGGGGCGTGAGTCAACCACAAGGAAAGGATCACGTCAGCCATTTTGACCATAGCATCCATTTTGTCTGTTTTGCCATTCTGAGTAAATGCAGTTTGAAAGATGTGTGCAAGCAGGATGTTTGAGCAGTCACTCCCAGTAGAAATTAGCCCCCACCAATTCTCAGAAATAGCTAACCATCAGATTATGTGACGTATTGAGACGTAGGCCATTTTTCTTTATCTGCAGTTGTGCCCCAAGGCTACACAATGTTTTATGTTCAGCTGTAGGCATGAATATGTAGAGTAAAAGTCGCTTACATAAAATAAGGGTTTTTAGCATTATGTGTGTAAAACTCTGTATTTTTAAGCAGTATTGAAACTGTATAAAATGTACTGTCATTTATTTTTAGCAGGGAGTTTTACTTACTAAAATATTATACGAATCCCTTAGCTGCCACAATGCGCTAGTCATAGAAAATGAGTGCGATTAAAAATGTTCTTTTTGAGAACAAAAGGAGGGCCTGAAAGGGTTAAATGTAAATGCAGAACCTCCATCTTGTCTGCTTGAACTTTTTCTTGAACTAAGTGATATATCTCCGCAAGAAACGACATCCAGACAGGCAGAATTGTTCTGTTTGCTGGACAGCAGTACTGTGTTTTCTTTGAATCGGCTTGCCCGCAGGTTTTGTTTACAGAATGCAAGGCTAAATGGAAAGTCCCCAGGAAGTTATTTAGTAATATGCTAATGTTGTTATGCCTCTAATTAACACCTTATTTCTCTATAAAAAGTATTGCTTTTCTGTAATAAAGTTGAGACGAGGAGTCAGAATTACCCTGTGTGTCTCTGTCTCTTCGTTTACCAAGCGCTCATACGTCATCAGATCAGATTCCAGCAGCCCAGGGCGTGGTTAAGTCTCCCCGGCTAGAGCAACACTGTTTCCAGTAACGGCTGGCTGTCCGAGGTGGTCCCCGGTGTATTATAAGTTTAGGAACCTTACACAGGGGTTGCGAGGCGCCACTGTCCAAAGACCGTTTTCGACTCTTTGCGCACAACTACCGCTCCTGGGAAATTGTGCCTAGAGACTGTATTTCTAAAGATTTCGTTTTTGGGAATAGATTTTGTTTTATCCCGTCCCAGTAAGTGTATTTCAAGTGTTTTTGTAAACTAATGTGTGTGTGTGTTAATTTCTGTAAAGAAACCACAATTTATTTTACCTCTTCGCTTTGCTCAATCAAAGGATCCGGGTATTAAGGTGTTAAAAGTGCTGGTCCCCCGTGACAGACGGCGTCTGCCGCGACCTCGCTGGATCCATGCTTCTGAATAGCAACCCCCTCCCAGTGTTAAGCCTTCGGTGCTGCAACCGCCACGTTTGCATGACAACGTTGCAGTGGCACCGGTGACAGAGGCAGACGGACGCCTTTCTTATGAGGTTGAATACACTGATAGTGAGTAGCGTAGAAACTCCTGGTCGTCCATGCGAGATGCGCAACCAGTTTTCTTGTGGGGACACATTTACGTCAATAAATAATTCTGTTTTATTAGTTAAAAAAAAAACCCCCACATTTCTGTAAACTAGTCTTCTTCTAGTCTTATTTGTCGTATTTTGGGAATTAACATTTCTCTTCAGTTAACAATAATTTTTCTTTTCATCTGCCGAATCTGAAAGAAATCACGTGTGCAAGAAAGATGTCTCAGGCTGCGGAAGTTCAGCATGTGTCCAGCGTGTATTCTAAGTACCCAAGGGAGGAAACCGTTCCAGTGCAACGGCAAGGTTAAAGAATCGGGGCGGAGGTCGGCAGCCAGAGGACATAGAGAGCTCGGGGAAAAAAAAAACTCATTCCAAATATCGGGGAGAGAGGGGGTGTTTGTGCTATTAACAGAGCTATTAATAGATTATCATCACGTTTTATTTGGCGAGATGGATCGGCTGTGCAGCACACACCACACCTTTACCGGTGCAGCACACCGCACCACACCTTTACTAGTGCAGCACACCTTTACCGGTGCAGCACACCGCACCACACCTTTACTAGTGCAGCACACCTTTACCGGTGCAGCACACCGCAGCACACCTTTACCTGGGCAACTTTATGTTCACAAGCACAAATCCCAGTGGAGCGAGTCTGCTAAAGTAGATATGAGAACCAATTGTAATGATGATGAGTGACCTTGTAATTATGTTACAATCCCAGCGTATGTGCCAATAATAAACCCCCGTTATACAGTCGTGACATGTCCGCAGGTCAGTCATGTGACCTACTCCTGCGGTTTAAAGACACGTGATGGGAAAAGTTAGAAACATCAGGAGAACGGGCCGCTGTATTAATACAATCTCCGGTGTTCAGATTAAAGCAGATGCAGCTGTGTATCTTCCTGTAATCCCCGGTGGGAATGCGGTGCGGGT
This sequence comes from Ascaphus truei, assembly GCA_036426205.1. NCBI lineage: Eukaryota > Metazoa > Chordata > Amphibia > Anura > Ascaphidae > Ascaphus > Ascaphus truei. Next base: position 304,506,631 of record CM071568.1, read on the forward strand.
ATTGTGCCATTGATTTAATTTATTCAAGCAGAAAATAAGGAAGCGGGGAATGGCTCAAAATATAAAGAAAAAAACTATACGCTTGCCAGAGCGAAACGCTTCGTTCCAGCGTGCCGTTTCCAACCACGTTCTAACACAGATTTTTCTTCTCTCTCTCGGCTGGGAGCGCTCACACACCTCTCTCTCTCTCTCTCTCTCTCGGCTGGGAGCGCTCATATATGTTTTGTCAATTGGATGCAGCATTGGGCACCCCCTGTCTCTTACTGTAGATATATAGTATACATCACTTTCACTGTCCGGAAGAATTGCCTGGACTCTTGGAACGCGGTCCCCCATCTATTAGTTAAGCTATATCTAAAGACAGGATATTATTGTGTATCTAGTGACCCTTAATGAGAGGGTATTGTTTTTTTTTTTTTATATAACTCTCATTTTTATTTGGTATTACAGAGCATACATAATATCACCACCTATTGCATACGTTACAGAATACCCAATTTTGTCATCAAAACAGTGACACGTAGACAAGACATGAGACAGACGTAACGAACCACACGTAAACCACATCACTAAGACGGACAGGACAAACTAGACTGGGGTGAGACACATTAGGGTGGGTGGGGGGCACCTGTAACTGCTGCATCGGAGCGGAGGATCTGCTATTAGCTCTATGTGTACGCTAGGGTGTGTTGTGGATATCCCAGTGGTTCTATGTTCTCCGTCGCTATGTCATCATCTCGTCTGGTCTGCTTTGTCCAAGGAGAACGCATTTATCTATATTAATGCAAAATTGTGGCGGCGTCCACCCCCGGGATGTCTGTTTGGGCCAGCCATGGGGCCCATACGTTTAGAAATTTGGAGCCAGAGTCGTTGATCCAACTCGTCAACTGTTCCATCTGGCAGACATGCCAAATTCTGTTCCTGATTTTAGCTATAGTGGGTAATTCCTGTTGTCTCCATACTGCTGCGATCTCACACCTCGTGGCGGTTGCGAAATGTGCAACAAATTTGAGTGTCGCGTTAGACACGTCCTGAGGCCGTCTGCCCACGAGGAACAGCAACGGGTCCAGGGGGATCTCCAAGTTGAGGATTCTTTCTAGCCAATCTCTAATAGATTCCCAAATCGGGACCACTTTCGGGCAAGACCACAGCATATGTTTTAAATCAGCCGTTTCCCCACACTGTTTTGGGCAGAGCGGGGAATAGCCCTTGATAAATTTAGATAATTTCAATGGGGTATGGTACCACCGCATTAGGACTTTATATGCGTTCTCCTTCAACGTGGCACAAATTGAGCTTTTGGCAGCTGCCTGTAATATCTGATCCCATTCCTCGTCCTCTAGTGTCTCCCCTAAATCTGTCTCCCACTGTCGCATGTATTTCAGTCGGGGGGCGTCGGAAGTCTTCGGACAGACTACCTCCCTGTACATCCGAGAAGTTAGTCCTCTTGTGTCCGTCTCTCTGGAACACAGCTGTTCGAAATTGGTTCGTGCTGGGCGAACCGGGAATTTATTATAGAAAGCCCTAACCTGGAGGAATCTAAATAATTCTGTGTTGGGTAGCTTTTTCTCATCCTTAATCATATCGAACGTCTTGATATATTTACGTCCTTCCAGGTCCTTTAATCGTAAGTACCCCGCTTGCGTCCATTTTACAAATTTGTCACCTAACAGCTCTGGAGCAAAATCCGGATTTCCCACCAGGGGGGTCATCAACGACTGTCGTGTGGTCAATTTAGCTTTAAATTTAGATGACTCCCAGACCGCTAGCGAGTTCGCAATTGCGCAGAGTGGCATCCCTAATGATTTCTTACACTGTTTTGGAAGCCAAATCAGATCGTGCAGTTTTACTGGCGCACAGCATTCTGTTTCTAGGGCCACCCATCTTCTATTTGCTGGGTTCGAGTGCCACTGGACAATTTGGCATAGTTGTGCCGCCTTGTGGTATGCCAACAAGCAAGGTACCGCTAACCCTCCTCTTGTTACTGGTTTTGTCAGTATGCTTTTCGCAATTCGTGGGCTTTTTTTATTCCAAATAAATTGAATAATGCGAGGACCTCAGTCCTAACAAGAGGTATTGGGAGGGCTTGAAACAGATATAATAGTTTAGGCAGCAGGTTCATTTTGACACTGTTGATCCGCCCAAACCACGATATGCCATAACCCGCCCAAACCCTGAGATCTTCCTTCAGTTTCTTCATTATTCTGGGGAAATTTGCTTTATATAGTGTGTTGTAGTCCTTTGTGATATACACCCCTAAATATTTGATAGCGGAGGGTTGCCATTTAAAATTGAAGTTGAGCTCTATCAATTTTTCGACCGGCTTGGGTAGATTGATGTTAAGCGCTTCCGACTTGGCCTGGTTAATTTTAAACCCCGACACCAAGCTGAAAGTTCCCAAGATCGCAAAGACGTTGGGCAAGGAGGTGAGGGGTTTTGACAGTGTCAAGATTACATCGTCGGCGTATAACGCTACTTTATGATGCTGCTCCCCTATATCTATCCCTGTTATATCTGGGCTTGCTCTGATATGAGCCGCTAACGGTTCTATGCAGAGGGCAAATATTAACGGTGAAAGTGGGCAACCTTGTCTTGTCCCGCTACGGATGTTGAATATCTCCGAGGGGAATCCTTGGTGTCTCACCCTTGCAGTGGGACCATTGTAAAGGGCTAGTATTGCCTCTAGAAAGCGCCCCCCGAACCCAAACGCCCCCAGCGTCTCCCTGAGGAAGGGCCAGTCAATCCTATCAAAGGCCTTTTCGGCGTCCAGACTCAACAACATAGACGGAATATTTTTCTTTTTTGCCAAATCAATCAAATCTACAATCCGCCTAGTATTGTCTGCCGCCTGCCTGCCCTCAATAAAGCCTACTTGATCCGGGTGAATCAACCCCGGAAGGACAATGCCCACCCTGTTAGCCAACAATTTTGAGAAGATTTTAGTGTCTGAATTGATCAGGGATATTGGCCGGTAGCTCTTGACGTCTGCCGGGTCCTTACCGGGTTTGTGGATCACAGAGATAGACGCCTGGAGCATCTGTGCCGGGAGGGGCTCTCCTGCTAGAATCCCGTTAAATAGGGACAACAAGTGGGGAGCCAGAATCTTGACAAATTTCTTATAATATAAATTTGAAAATCCGTCTGGACCAGGGGCTTTAGCGGGTTTAAGGGACTTCATTACCTCTGTTACTTCCTCAAGGGTGAAGTCGCCCTGGAGTGCCTCCCTATCCTCCCTGCTCAAGGTAGGCAGATTTGCCTCTTTTAGGAATTTGTTCAAAGTTGCTGCGGTCTTTTGTGTGTGGCTGACCTTATCTCCGTCGTATAATGTGGCGTAATAATTCTTAAACACCTCCACGATTTGTCGAGGATCGGAGGTAAGGTCCCCCCCCTGAGATTTGATGGATGCTATTCGAAAATTTGGAAGCTTGTTTCGGAGCTTATTGGCCAATAGGGTATCTGGCTTGTTGGCTCTCTCATAGAATCTGTGCTTTGACCATGCCAACTCCTTCTCGGCCTGAGAGGTCAGGACCGAGGGTATTGTTTAAGCTGGGGAACCATGTTAGTTGGCCCAGCAACCGTTAGAGAGGCTGATACTACTGTATAGTTAGATCCCTAAAAAGGATCTTTTGTTTCTTAAAGTGACGGTGTTTGAAATGTTTAGTGTCACTTATTTATTTATAAAACATTTTACCAAGAAGTAATGCATTGAGAGTTACCTCTCGTTTTCAAGTATGTCCTGGGCATAGAGTTAAGACACTGATATGAGTAAACCGCTGAAGGTTAATGGCTGAGTGCCTCCAACATGTATCTATTGGATCTGCAGTCCCCTACAGGGACAAAATAAAACAGGCAGAAGCCTGGAGTTACGCACTATATTGCTACCTCTTATTCGTGTGTTTTTTCTAAATAAACCCTAGAAGACTGTGTCGGTAAGAGCCCAGACAGATGTTGTGGCGTTTGTCACTTATGGTGGAGAATGTGGGTCGACACTAAAAAGTCTGTGGGTTTGCAAATAAATGCGGGGGTTTAAAATGGACGCCCAGCCAAAGTAAAGTACAGTCTGTAAGTAAAGTCTGTCCTACTGTGTATGACTGACAGTTCTGCATACAGCATTGCCACGGTAGACCAGAACTTATGCGCACAAAATCACTGGGAACTGATAGGAGCGAGACAGCGATAAAATAAACCTGTAAGTTTATTTATTTTCAGACTAACACACACAGTAAAACGAATAACGGGATAAAAACACAGCAATCACATGAACGAAATACCAGGTCACACAGGTAGCAGCTCGTTCCTCAGGATTAGATTTTCACAGGATTCAACAACACAGGAATGAGGGTTTCAGGCATCTTTATAGACAGGGGTCCCTATACCTAACCTTCGCTCTATTCCATTGGTGGGAGAATATTTTCCTCCTATCAAAACCTGCCAGGTAACGTGGGAAATGGGCATAAGGCCAGCCCAGCCCAGCTAACTCTTAGGCTGAGGACCCAGTACCTCCGCTGCACGCGCGCCCGCGTGACTGGCGGCGCGTGCAGCCGATTCTCCGGTCTGCAGGAAGCTGCAGACCAAAAGAGGGGGGGGGGGGGGGGGGGGGGGGGGGCGGGGGCACGGCCGTGACGTCACCCGGCAGGTTCGCCCTCATTGGCTGAACCGCCGGGGGGCGTGGCTTAGCGCTCCGATGCGACTCATGATCACAATTCTCTTGCGAGCAGGAGTCACTGTCGGCAGAGCGCAGCGCCCCCCTCTCGCAGCGGTCCCGGTCCCATTGTGCAGCAGCTATTGTCCCTGCAGCGTCCCCAACCGCGGGCGCTGCAGTAGCCAGCGGGGACCTGGCCTTAGCATGCTCAGTGAGCAGCAGGGTAGCACTGCTTAGTAAAAAGGGGCCACTCATTTCTGGGGACACAAAGTCTGGGGTTGAAACATATGGCACGGTTGTAGTATTGTCAGATAGCTGAGGAACTCACACTTCAGCTGTTTTAACAAACCCAGGCTATCTCCAATACTTCATACTAAATAGAATGGCTCTGTGGCTTTGTCCTTCTTAGGTCTGGCAGCACCCAGCGGGGGGTCCCCTTTGAACCCCAGGCAGAACAAAGCCATCCCTTACCCTCCCCTGAATACATTAGCATATCTGAAGGGAACAGAAAACCAGGTTTGGCTTACATTTATAACATATAGAAAAGCATTGCTTCTTTTAAAACTCTAACTTCTGCCCTTCTAAATATAGTAACAACTATGTGGGTATGCCTGCTGGCTACGTTTAAAAAAAATCAACCCACTAGCATATATACATTTAAAGGGAATGAAACCGTTATAACATACAGATTCTGTTAACCCCTTCCGTCCCAAGATGATTTAGGGGACACACCATTTAAAACGCATGCAATCTGGGACAAATAAAGATGGTGAAGGGGAATGCAAGCTATTACACACAGTTTACACATTAACCCCTTCAGTCCCAACACGATTTAGGGGCTCGATCATCACAAGCATACACAGGGAAAAGTGTGAAAAGTATTGACGCAATAGCCCCTCCAGAGGTCAGGGTGAAGAATACACCTGAGTGCAAAAATGGAGGGAAAAAAATGTGTTTAATGTGTCATGTGTCTGACCACACAAAGTGGTGTCCTTTCAGGAATGAGCGTCTGAGTACCCAGTGTCCCCCCGCAGAGCAGTATGAGAGGGAGCACGAGAAGGTCCAGAAACTGAAGCAAGAGCTAGAGGAGCAGAGACGCTGCTCCATTCCCAACCGTCAGGATGACCAAGAGAAAGAAACCTGGGAAGGCAAGCTGATGGGACCCTAGCAACGGGATTTGTCGATGCCCTAGATTTAATGAAGGCAGAGTTCCTAAACGTAATGAGGGATGCGTTCATGCACACAGAGACAGCGCCAGGAAGAGATAGAGGCTCTGAGAGCAGAATTGCGAGATGTACACAAGGAACAAGATTCTCTCACAAGTGGACTAAACATATTGAAAAGGGAGAAAAGCATTCAAATTATCCCGAAGCCCTGCAAAGCTCTTATCCAAGGAAGAAGGGAAAGAGAAAATTATCGGAGTATACGCGCCGCAACTGTAATCCTACAGGCTGCCTACAGAGGGATGAAAACTGGTCAGTTTAATCATCTAGTTCTCCCTCACCTGCTATCCAAATTAAGGAACAGGTATTTATGGCAGCTAGATTTGCTGCTTCATTTTCTCTCCTAGAGCCTGGGGGCACACTGCTCCCCTGTATCCAGTTCGGTGAGGACGCCCCCATTATGACTTTCACTGTCCGGAAGAATTGCCTGGACTCTTGGGGCGCTGCCCCCATTTATCAGTTAAGCTATGTCTAAAGACTGGATATTATTGCGTATCTAATTACCCTAAATGAGAGGGTATTGTTTAAGCTGGGGAACCAGGTTAGTTAGGAAAGGGTCCCTTGAATTTGTTTTCCCAAATGCGTTTTATCGCATCTATTGATGGTCAGACGCCCATAACTCTGCATTTCCAACCTTTATACGTGTCTGAGAGCCATATTGCACTTCTAACTCTGCTGCATGTGGCTTGTCCCAGAACACCCAGCAGGCCTGGGAACTTCCTATGAGAGGCAATTAACCATGAATATTCGCTAAATGTGACCATGTGTCTTGTAACAAGATAACACCCCTTTGTGCAGAGAAAGGGGAAAAGGTACTCACCAGAGACAGGAAATGCATCTACTTCACTCTTTATTGGGGTCAGATGTTCCTCAGCGTTCAGTTCTTCCTTCTCTGACTTAATCTCTAAACTCTCCAGCACAATCACTGGGAAACCTGGCAATAAGAAAAGGGAAATCCATCATGTAAAGCTGGGAGTGGGGGCGCTTCTTGTGATATCAGTATACAGAAATACTCTATACTGAACCCTATGGGGGAGGGGTGAAGTGATTGATTTTACTTAATTATTAACCCTTTGAGTGCTGAAGAAGTTTTTACCCCCCGAGTGCTGAAAACATTTGAGCTACCAATGTTCAAACCTCAATAACAATAATATTCCCAATATAACCTTAGATAAATCATTTTTTTCATTAGGACAGGTATCTTATTATTCTATGCATGCTTTAATATTATTTCCCAAAATATTGTACACATTTCAGTCCATGTTTTAAACATACTGAATAAAGACAAGTGAGGATGTAAGGGTACTTACCACAAACAGGAAATGCATCTATTTCTTCCTTTATTGGGGTAAGATGTTCCTCAGTGTCTGTCTCTTCTTTCTCTGACTTAATCTCTAACCTCTCCGGTACAACCACTGGGAAACCTGGCAATAAGAAAAGGAAAATCCATCAGGTAAAGCTGGGAGTGGGGGCGCTTCTTGTGCTTTCACCTCCTCTGATATTTATTTATTAAATGTTTTACCAGGAAGTAATAGATTGAGAGTTACTGCTCGTTTTCAAGAATGTCCTGGGCACAGAGTTAAGATGACAAATGAGAGCATTGAGAAAAATGGACATTAAAAGGGGGTCTGACTCAAACAGCACTGAGATCTAAGCAGCCATTTTGTTTGACTATTATTGTCAGAGGTGTTGTCTTGTCTGCTATAAGTCTCGTCTGTCATTAATTTTGTAAGATGTTTTCTGTGGAATATGTGTGTTTGAACTGAATGTCTGAAGCAGACGCTCTCAGCAGATATTCTTGAATTCATAGCTGCAAAAGATAAGTGATGGGGATCAAAGAATAGTCTAAGAGAGAAAAAGGGAGTAGGCCTGAAAATAATGAGGGACCTCGTTATAGTTAGCGGGAATCGGAGATAAGCAAAACTTCACAAAGTGTAAATAAAGATATTAGGTAAGAGAAACAGCTAAGACAGCAATTACCATAATTAACCCCTTTGAAATAAATGTATAAACTATGAACCCCCAGATATGTAGAATCTGGTATAATGAGTTTAGCTGATTAACACATTCATTTTGTTTTTTATTATACAATTATGTCATTTTTAGTGACGCACAAGTCACCCCATAAGAGGCGTGTGCATTTTAGTTTTTAGGGTATAAATATATTGTATACCGTATTGCCTTTCGGAGAGCTTTCGCTTTGAAAGAACTGTGAGAGTCTCCGGTAGATTGTTCCAGTTTTGGGGGCACAGTAAAAGAAGGAGCAACCGGATACTTTTTTGAGCTTGGGGACCATGAACAGTCTTTTGGACCAATCTAGTTCTTTGAGCATTTCGCAGTGATGTGTGTTGTAGTTGCATTGGAGAACAAAACGAGAAATTGAATAGTAGAAGGTGTCAAGTTTGCTAAGTTGGGTTTGGGGTGCCGAGCCATATACTAATGTCTCCATAGTCGATAATTGGCATTAGCATCTGCTGTGCGATACGCTTTCTGACCAGCAGGCGTAGGGAGGATTTGTTCCTGTAAAGTACACCTAGTTAGATTTTGGATGCCAGGGTATCAATGTGCATCCCAAATGTTAAGTGGGAGTCAAACCATATGCCCAGGTATTTAAAACCAGTAACAGGAGTTAGGGTGGTGTTAGTGTTGAATCTGATCTGGAGCTCAGTCACTGGAAGCTTTAAAAATGTAGTCTTGGTCCCAAATACCATTGTTATAGTCTGGTCAGTGTTTAAAAACAGTTTGTTTTGGGAAATCCAGTTTTCGAGTCTAAAAAGTCAGACTGATGTGTTGAAGGTCGGAGAAGCTATGGCTGTGTGCATATAGGATTGTGTCATACATGTGTATTGAAGCTTACTTACAAGCTGTAGGAAGATCATTGATGAACACTGAGAAGAGTAGGGGCCCCATAACAGAGCCTTGCGGGACACCACCAGGTGATATCCAGGGGATTGGAGTTAGAGCCTAAGATGGACACATGTTGGGATGTACCTGATAGGTAGGACTGAAACCAGTTTAAAGCTTGCTTCCCTATTCCAGAGCTCTGGAGTTTGTTAAGCAGGATAGCATGATCAACAGTATCAAAAGCCTTTGCAAAATCTAGGAATACTGCACCAGTGAGTTGTCCCCGTTCCATTCCACACTGGATTTCATTGTAAACTTTTAGCAGGGTAGTTACGGTGGAGTGTTTGCGGCGAAAGCCAGATTGGAATTGACTAGGGAAATTTGTCTTGGTATAGTAATCGGGAGTGGACACATTTTTCCATGACTTTGAATAGAATTGGGAGAAGGGAGATTGGCCTGTAGTTTGAGACAGTGTTGTTGTCCCCACTTTTGAAGATTGGGACAACTCTGGCAGTTTTCCAGGTCTTAGGGATATGGCCTGCAGATAGGATAGAGTTGACTATGGAAGCAATTGGTTTGGCAATGGCTGGGGCACCAAGTCGTAGGAACCTAGATTGTAGTAAGTCAGGTCCACATTGGCTGCTTCGTTTTAAATTTGAGGAGCGCTTGTGTAATCTCCTTTTCAGATACTGGGCCAAATTGAAAATTTTGGCCAGTGTTGGGAGGGGGTGGGGCATTATGGGTACTCCCAGGATGCAGCCCATAGTCAAAGTGGCCCTTTATAAGTGGCATGACTACTGAACAACTCAAGTTTAAAAGGAAGGAACTCGTACCCTAATGGATCTTATCCTTCTTCTCTCCTCAGGTAAAAACCATCTCTAAATCCTCATTGAAGCCTTTGCTGTGTGTATTATATATATGCAAGTGATCTAATGCTAGGTAAAAACCCTCTCTAAATCCTCATTGAAGCCTTTGCTGTGTGTATTATATATATGCAAGTGATCCAATGCTAGGTAAAAACCATATTTGAATGCTGTTTTCTGTCTATCCCTAATCAAATTAAGTGTTGCCACCTAGGCAGGGAACACCCTGTGTAGAAAACCATCTGTTTGAATGTGCCTCAGATGTGCTAATTAAGCAGACAGAACCACACTGTCAGGTGACTTTTTAGGCCTATATAAACCCAGTCAGAACAGCTAGTCTGCCTGCAGCCCATATTCAAAGTGGCCCATTATAAGTGGCATGACTACTGAATAACTCAAGTTTAAAAGGAAGGTCAAAAGAAGTGAGGAAGAAGTGGACACCCCAACAGGCCCTGATTCCTGCATTTGAACAACGCTGGAAAGGAGGATATCATCTATACAAGATTGCATCATTACTGCTGTGATGCTGCCTTTACCATTTATATTTGCTGTGACTTCACTTCTTCTCAAATTATGCACTTATTTTTACCAGCATCAGTATGTCTCTAACTCCATTCATATATCTCCATCTCTCCTTCCTTCACCACTTCTCTGTTCACATGAACTCCTTTCTTACCTGCGTCCTCTGACACCACACAGCTATATCCCCTGCACTAAAAAACACCCCTACAAATCATCCTCACACATCCTCTTTCTATCCATGCTTCGCCTCCTTGCTTCTGGGGATATCTCTCCCAATCCTGTCTTATTCCTACATGCGCTCGTCCTCGCCTGCCAATTGCTACCTCTACTCCTTCTGGTGTCAACCCCTCCAACCTCATACCCATCCCCTGCCACCCTCCCTCCTCTCTCCCTTTCTTTTTTCTCTCTCACACTCTGCTCCTATTTGCTATAACTGAGACCTGGCTCACTCAGTCTGACTCTGCTCTGGAAGCTGCCCTCTCCTATGGTGGCCTTTCCTTCTCCCACACTCCGCGCACTGATGGCAGGGGTGGAGGCGTGGGGCTCCTGCTCTCCTCTCTCTGTCGTTACCGAACCCTTCCTATTCCTCCCTCTCTTGCTTTTCCCTCCTTTGAGGCTCACACTGTCCAGATTTTCTCTCCTCTCCCTGTCCATGTGGCGGTCATCTATCGCCCACCTACATCTACTCATCCCCCTTCTGCCTTTCTCTCTCACTTTGAATCCTGGCTTTCTTTCTCCCTCTCCTCAGACTCCCCTGTTCTTCTCCTTGGGGACTTCAATTGCCACATTGATGACCCCTCTCTCCCTTGGGCTTCCCGCTTTCTTTCTCTAACCTCTTCTTTTGGCCTTCAACAGTGGACTGCAGCCAGCACCCACAAGGATGGCCACTACTTAGACCTGGTTTTCACTAAGAACTTCTCTCTCTCCGATTTCTCCATTTCCTCTCTCTGACCATCATCTCATCTCATTCTCTCTATCTCGCTTCTCCCCTTCTCCACCTCCATCTACACCCCGGTTCTGCAGAAACCTGCGCTCTATTCACTTACCTGACTTTGAGTCCACTTTACGCTCCTCCCTCTCCTCTCTCAGCTCTGCTACAGACCCCGACAACCTGGTCAGGAACTACAACTCTGTCTTGTCCTCGTCTCTTGATCTACATGCCCCGCTTTCTCTCTGCCGCACTCGCCCTTCTAACCCTAGACCCTGGCTAAATTCCCACACACACATGCTGCGTTCCTCCACTCGTACCTCTGAACGCCTCTGGAGGAAGTCTCACACTCTCGCAGACTTCCTTCACTACAAATTTATGCTATCCTGTTTCAACTCTGCTCTCTCGCAAGCTAAACAAGCCTACTTTTCTGCACTAATCAACATGCACAAGTCTAACCCACACCGACTGTTCTCTGTCTTTGATACTCTACTCAAACCACCCTCAGCTGCCTCTCCTTCCTCCATCTCCGCTCAGGACTTTGCTGACTATTTTAAGGAAAAGGTGGAATCCATACGGCAGAACATCCCCTTTGTTTCTTCCTCCCATCCTACACCTCTTCCTAACTCGCCTCCTGCCTTCCTTGACTCTTTTTCCACTGTCTCAGAGGAGGATGTGTCGCTGTTGATCGCCTCTTCTCCCTCTACCACTTGCCCTCTTGACCCCATTCCCTCCCATCTCCTAAAACCTCTTGCTCCTACTATAATCCCTACGCTCACACACATTTTAACTCCTCCCTCTGCTCTGGAACCTTTCCATCCTCCTTCAAACATGCAACAGTCATACAATTACTCAAAAACAGCAAGCTTGACCCTACCTGTCTTTCTAACTATCGACCTGTCTCCCTCCTGCCTTTTGCCTCTAAACTCCTTGAACGTCTTGTATTCTCTCGCTTGCTCCATTTTCTCAACACCTATTCTCTCCTAGACCCTCTACAATCTGGCTTCCGCACTGCTCACTCCACGGAAACAGCCCTCACTAAAATAACTGACGACCTCCATGCTGCCAAAGACAGAGGTCATTACACTCTGCTCATATTACTCGACCTTGGATCTCATCCTACCTCTCCCATCGTACTTTCAGTGTCTCTTCTGCCAACACCTCTTCCTCCTCCATTACACTCTGCTCATATTACTCGACCTTTCTGCAGCATTTGACACCGTGGACCACCCTCTTCTCCTTCACATTCTCCATACTCTTGGTATTCGATCCAAAGACACTAATACACGGTACAGTGCCTAAATATATAGAGATAGAGATATCTTTTGAATAAAATGGACTTTTAGTTTAACTCTTTGGCCAAAGTGTCATAAGCCCTTGAGCCCCTCCAAGGCAGACCACATCTTAAGGGTCCTAACACTAATATAAATTCTTAATAACCTGTACATTACCAGGAAGAATGATTTATAATAAATCTGTCAAAATTAGTTGCATATTCAAAAGAGACATATATATAACATCGCCGGAAGAAGAGATCACTGTATCTCGAAAGCTCGCACAAATAAAAGCATTTCGTTAGCCACAGAACGGTATCATCTATTTATTTTTTGATTATTGAAGCTCGGCTAACACGGTACTGATACCTCTACATGAAAATATGGAAGATACCACATTGTACCGCACTCAAATGAAGCTAAAGGATTTACTGAAGATTGTAACATCGCCGGAAGAAGAGATCAGTGTATCTCGAAAGCTCGCACAAATAAAAGCATTTCGTTAGCCACAGAACGGTATCATCTATTTATTTTTTCTCTCTCCCCCTGCACCTCACCCCCCTGCACCTCACCTCAATGCACCTCGCCTCAATGCACCTCACCTCACCCCCCTGCACCGTCCCACGTTGCGAGCGGGGGGGAGGAGGGAGCAGGGAGGGGGAGCGGGCCCAGCGCATGCGTGGCGGGGCCGCGGAAAATCGCTGTCATTTTTTTATTTTTTAAAGTTTTTTTTTATTTTTAATTTTTTTTAAATCTCATCGCGGGCCGCACAGAGAGGCCAGGCGGGCCGCATGCGGCCCGCGGGCCGCATGTTGTGCAGGCATGACCTATACATTACCAGGAAGAATGATTTATAATAAATCTGTCAAAAATGTATGTTTTGCGGTTCTATAAGAAAACAAGATTAGTTTGGGTGTTTCACTCACATAACTGCAAAATAACCAGATATTCCCCCCTTACATATTCCAAAGACACTAAAATATCTCCTCTACTCACTTAACAAGCGTGGATCCATGCTGGCAGTGTTCCTCCTCGAGGTGCTGGCAGTGGGCAGTGGTCCTCCTGGAGGTGCTGGCAGTGGTCCTCCTGGAGGTACTGGCAGTGGTCCTCCTGGAGGTGCTGGCAGTGGTCCTCCTGGAGGTGCTGGCAGTGGGCAGTGGTCCTCCTGGAGGTGCTGGCAGTGGTCCTCCTGGCGATGCTGGCATGGTCCCTCCTGGAGGTGCTGGCATGGTCCCCTGGAGTGCTGGCAGTGTTCCTTGCATTGATGGTGCTCTGGCAGTGCCTCCTTGAGATGCCGGTAGTGGGGCAGTGCTGCTCTGGAGGTGCTGACCGGAGGTTACTTAATCTATATTTGTTGGATTTTAGAATGTGCCTGTATTAAAACAATTGGAATGATCATTTTGTTGGACAAATATACGCATTTAGTATCAGCTCTTTCAAACCGTAAATCATTAACCCCAAAGGAGTCGGAGAAGCAAGGGGCACCAAAAAACACATATGGTCCATCCGCAAACAGGCACTTAATTTCAAACACTGCAAAACTTTAATGGCTCAGGATTGTGTCACAACATAACCATCTAGAAAAGTGTAAAGAGAGTTGGAGATTAAGGCTGCTTCCAGGGTGAAAGGAAATGCGGAGCAGCGACGTCACGCGCATGTTAAGCAGGAGACAAATCTTGTACTGCTAGAGGAAATTGTGCTAGTGCCCAAATGGTACGCGCGGGGGGGGGGGGCGTGCCGACGGGAGGGCGGCGTGCCAATGGAACGACGCGGGGGGGAGGGGGCGTGCCAATGGGACGACGTGGGGGGCAGCGTGCCACTGGGCTGCCGGGGGAGAGGTGGGGGGGGCCATGGGACGCTGGAGGTTGTGTGTGCCAATGGACCGGGCGCGTGGTGTGCTTCCAAAGGTCGGTGGCTTGGGCGCGCACATGGAACAGCGCAATGGGGCAATGCCAATGGGACAGCGCGGGGGGGGGGCAGGCGTGCCAAAAAAGTGTGTTTGGAGAGGAAAAACAAAAGGGGGGGGGGTCAAAAATGGCTGCAATGAAGCAGGGAAACCAATACAGACAGTGACCCACAAGCGGTACTGATTCTGGACGTAAAGACTGCCACACCGCATAGGACTACCAGATGTTATTGGAGTATATGTAAGAAAGTGTGAGAGTTGATTGAAGCTGCGCAGAGCAGGAACGATCAGTGGTGACCTATGGAGGTACTGATTCTGGAAGAAAAGGTGGTGAAATTTTTTAACTGATGTTTGCTGGGTCCAGGCCTGCACATTGACAGGAGACGCACAGCAAAATGCCAATAGGATGTAGTGGAGTGCAGAGACCCAGGGCACTCTGAAGATGCGTGTCCATACGTTCGATTCTTAACCGTACCGGCAGTATGAGGAAGATTGTCTACAGCGACAGCGAGCAACACGTGGTGGGCGAGGAGAAAATACAGAAGTTTTGAGCAAAGAAAGTGAGTTCAGTACTGCTCATGCCTCAGAGCTACCAAAACAAAGAAAGAAAAGAGTAAAAAGAAAAGAAGTTCACAACGGACAGCGGAAGTTACAGAAATGGTTAATGATGAGACTGCGACATCAGGAACTCGCAATTCCAAAGGGAGACGAGATGTTCTGCAGCCTCTAGGGACTGGCGAATCCTCCTGGGAATGGTAGAATATCCAGTGGTGAAGGCGTGGGTTCAAAAGGAGACGGCAAAGGAAACAGGTGAGAAACAGGTTGAGGATTCCTTGAGTCAGGTTAAAGCTGCATTGCGAGGTGCCAAGCATGACTATGATCTCCTCCACGAACAGTTTGTTAAGGAGCAAGAAGCTACGACTGAGCTACAGAGCAGTCAATTGCCAAGTATATCTCTTTAGAGAAGACAAAGCGTTACTTGCAGAGCGAGTTCCAGGACATGAGGACTAACATTGAGCGGTCAAATGCAGCTGCTGTCATCAGGGATGAAGAGGCAAAGGCTGAATTGGAAGTCTCTCAGAAGGAGATTCACGGTCTCACCACAGCGCTGAATTTATATGATTACGCCCTTGAAGAGGTCGGGCAAAGTATAGAGACTGTAAGAGAAGAAAAACCTACAAGAGAAGGTTTCAGAGTTGACTAACCAGGTCAGTGAACGAAATAAGAAGCTTCACCAAGCAGAAAAAAAGTGAAGAAACAATTGGCCCTGTAAAAGCTAGAAGTGCAGCAAGCACAGCAGAATACAGAGAGCATACTGCAAGGAGAACGTGTCTTCTTGGAATAGTGCACAGAAGCAGAAAACAAGCTTCAGAGCCAGCTGCAAGGTCTGTGCGCAAGTCTGCAGGAGGCCAAGGAGAAACAGGCGGATGCTGAGGAGAAGCAGCAAGTGCTACTGGAGGGTCTGAGTACCCAGTTTGTCCCAACAGAGCAGCATGAGGAGCTGAAGGCCACACTGAGCAGAACCAGAGCATTGCTGGAGGAGGACCTTAGAGGCCAGGTAACTCTGTATGAGAGGGAGTACGAGGCAGTAGAGAAATTAGAGCTGGAGCAGCAGAGAGGCTGCTCCATCCCCAAAAGTCAGTACACCCAGGAGAAAAAGGCGTGGAAAATTGAAGCTGCTGCGGAAAAATTTTTTTTGGCAGAAGTGCAAAATATGATGAAGGAGGCATTGATGCAAAGTCAGAGCAAGCACAGGAAAGAGGTGGAAGATTTAAGTGGAAAAATTGCAGGATCAAGCTAAATTTTTCAAAAATAAAATGGAGCAAGCTCTGAAGCCATTTGAAGTCAAAGATAGAGATTACAAAACCTAGAGACACTTGGGGGACTCACCACTTTGACGTCACCAGCGATGAAAGCCAATCGAGGGAGCTCCTGGGACCCTCCCAAGATTAATAATAATAATAATTCAAGTTTTCCACAACAAAAAAAGGCACAAGAAGCATCACAAAACCCTAGAACCAAACCAAGATGTCAGTAAAGTATAAAAAACCCACAGCAAAAGGAACTTACGTGCTTCTTTGGAGGCTCTCAGCGTGCAGCCAACCATGAGGGAGTAGATCGGGGAGCAGATAAAGTATGTGAGCAGGAAGATCAGGCTGGAGAGGGCAGCGATTTCACAAGAGGGTCACTTGCAGAGGGTTCATCGAGGAGCTCTCTAAAAAGAGAACATAATCATTTCAATCAGAAAAGAAGAAATTGTCGTTTTGTGCCAGCGGACCACATCTAGAGTCCAAAATGGAGGACTCCCTTCAACTGCAAGTACAAACAGATGACGAAATTCTGAAACTGATTTCATAGTTCAAACCCCTCAAATAAGCCCAAGAAAATAGGGAGGGGAGACAGAATGTTAGAATTCGGAATATCCCGGAAACTATCCCTATGGATGACCTACGCCCCTATCTCAACATATTATTTAAAAACATTGATCAATCGCTGGAAGAAAATGAGATTGTGATGGACAGGGCCCACAGGGCCTTAGGCCCTAGATCAGAAGAGCCCAAGATATGCAGGGACGTGATTGTCAAGATGCACCACTACACCACAAAAGAAAGAATCATCAGATGTTGCAGGGAAAGAGGGGACATCCACTTCGAGAACAACAACCCCCAAATATTCAACGATCTTGCTAAAGAAACAGTGACCAGACGGAGAGACCTAAAACCACTGACTTCCCTCTTGAGGGAGAGGGGAATCAAATACAGATGGGGCTACCCATTCAAACTAATGGTCATAAAAACGGAAAACAATTCGTCCTGAGATATCCAGAAGTCCAAAATTCCTAAATACACTCGGGATTACATCACCTCCGGACAGCACAAGTCCAAGGCCCAAACATCAGAGACCAGAGCGGCAAGGAGTCCCCCCACATGCCTTAAAGTTGTTAGCCTCCCACAATCACCAAAGACCCGCAAGAAATAGGAGCCGACCCCACCCCCCTTTACATCCCATCCCCTGCTCAACGACCTACTAGCATCAACAAAATAAAAGAACCAGAACCACAACGAAAGAAGAAAGATCCAATAAAAAAAAACCCCCCACAAACAAGCTAAAGGTCCAAATAGAAACATAAGAACCAAATGCCTACCTATCCACTCGGGCTGATGACATACCATGGGAGCCATCCGGTCCTGGGGATCAGAAGATCAACGCAGAGTACACCCGGCACCACAAGCTGCGGGCCTGGCGGCAAGCGCAACAAGGGAGATCCGACTTGGAGAGAAACACGTGGGCTCCAGAGCTTCGAGTGTGGCTGGAGTCCCAAGAGCTGCAGGAGATCGGGCGCAACACGTGGATTCCAGGGGGACATCGATGTTGGAAATGCTTTCTTCCCCCCCTCAGTTCCCCGTGACAAGACCCCCCCCCATATCCCGCGCCCCGACACCACCCCCCCATGTGCCCCACACCCTGACCCCCTCGTTCATGCCAAAAACTGCAGGTGGAGACCACAACCGTCCAAGGCCTGGACCGAGGGGGTTATGGGCGGGAGAGATGGGAGAGACCTGGGTATCCGGTCAGAGGAGTGCCAGCGAGCCAGGAGAGGAGGCGGCGAGGGGGACATGGAAGATCGGGGGTGGGACTGGGAGAGCAGCGTGAGGGCTCTGGAGCTCTGCTAGAGATCCGGATGCTCCCTCCCCCTCCACGCTGGTGCCTGAGCTCTGCCGGAGAGCCGGACCCTTCTACGGAACTACCCCCAGTAACTACGGAAGCCTGAGAGGTCCAGAAATCTCCACGTTTGTTGGGCAATGACACGGCCGTGTTAGTCATTATATTATATATATCTTTATATTGAACACCATCACCGTTTTTCGATCACAACGTCTACATTACCAGTACCACCCAGGGAATTCACTCGGAGAGGACAAAGAAACCCTGTTTGGTTTACACAGTATCAGATTTATTCCACTTCCTACGTCAGTGCACCTAGTTGCATGTTACATTGCACCTGCGCTGTCACTATTTTGATATAACAGAATTGCTACCTTCTGTGCATTCTTTTATGTATTGCGCTCCCCTAATCTGTTTCAACATTTACCTAAGGATCCTGGGAGTTTCACTACCGGGTTGAGCTGCTATAGAATACTTCGGGCTAGTATTATATATTATTTTTATGGCATTCTTCTTGTGTTCAAATAGAACTATTTATTGCTTGGGAAGCGCCTTAGTTCTTTCTTCTATTAAAATGGTCCAACCAACTATATTATGCTAAAGTGAATAAAGCAGACAGGATCCTGGCCAACAAGCTCAAGAGGCATAAAAACACCGAGCAATAAATCACACTGAACATAATGACCTAAACAGTCAGAATGGGATCCCCACCTCTCAAAACTCTGAGACCATATCAAAATACCTAGGAATCCTGTAATCTCCCGCAGATAACCGAAATAGAAAGACTAAACCTAAACAGCAAAATAAACACAACTCGAATTAAGTAAAGTTGATAAAGGACCTTAAATCAGTGAAAATCACCAGGACCTGACGTCCTTTCAAAACATATTTACAACAAATTCTAGAAGGAAAACTGCTATATTAGTGTTAGTCATGTTTGTCCACCTCTGTGGTCAAATCATTCAATAAACCAGGCCGAGACCCCTCTAATGTGTCGTTACCATCCTATATCCCTATAAACTCAGTACATTAATATCAGCGATCCTAGCCCAATACGTTAAACCGCAATATTCAAGGCTTAACAGTATCAGTGGACTTTGGTCTCAGGCCGACAGTCTTGCGGACAATACAAGAAAATAGTCAATAGCTAGAACATGTCCACTCCACTAAAAAAAAGTGCAAATCCTAATGGCCTCGACGCAGTGAAGGCGTTTGACAGAATAAAGTGGAAATTCCTGGACAAGTGAACTTAAAGTATTTGTTACCGGCGCTAACCGTGATCACCCAATCTGTGAGTAAAAATAGTGCACAAAATTAAAATTTCAAAATAAAATGTGTCCACGGTGATCAGCTGACTCAATGATTCTTCAACCTTCCAGGAATGGTACAGATTCCTTCAATAGTAGCTTGGCCGGGATGGAAGGAGCAGAAGATACAGGGATACACCATGAAAATAACAAAATAATACTGCATATCAACTTGGTGTAGTTAAGATTCTTTTCAAATCTGAGATAAAACCATGTATGTCTTGGCTCTATTAAGCCATAGATAGAGCCAAGACATACATGTTTTATCCAGATTGAAAAGAACTTATTACACTATTGTATGCATTTATTTTTTATTTTTCATGGTGTATCCCTGCTATCTTCGCTCCCTTCCCATCCCGGACAAGCTAAAATTCCTGGACAAGACCATGCAGTCCTTTGGTTTCTCTGGACCATTTCTAGAAGGAGGTCTGAGCCCTCTATCACTCCCCTAGAGCCCTAGTTAAAATACCAAGTAATAAACTAGAGACAATAAATATTAATAATGGCACAAGGCAGGGCTGCCCCCTATCTCATCTCCCCTCCTCTTTGCCCTATCAATTGAGCCTCTGGCCTCAAAGATAAGAACGCACCCAGTTAGTCAAAGAATAAAACATAGGTGACAATAATTACAAGATATCGCTGTTCGCAGACGATGTCACCCTAACCTTAGCCAACCCACTGATCTCTCTACCAAATCTGCTGAAGTCACTATAGAAATTTGATGGGCTATCAGGATACAAAATCAACAAAGGACAAATCAGAAGCCTTGAACCTGTCTCTCCCACACCCAGACATCAAAATTCTACAAAAAAAAACTACATTTTTTAAATGGCGACCAACACATATTAAATATCTAGGGGCCAATATCTCTAGAAACTACAAATCGCTCTATCAAAACAAGTTTATTACCCCCACTACCACATTATTTGTCAACATTAAAAAGGACCTATTTAAGTGGAGCAAGCATCAGATATCATAGGTCGGTAGGATAATCTCCATAAAAATGAATATCCTCCCCAGACTGCTATATTATTTCCAGACCCTTCCAATGTATGTGCCAAGAAGTGAACTAAGAGTCCTACAGAACCAAATCTTTCAATTCATCTGGCAAGGGAAGAGATCAAGGGTGGCTAGGTCCGTGCTGATGGCCTCCAAATCGAGGGGCGGCATGGTTGTCCAGATATACTTCGGTACTTCCATGCAGCATAACTACGCCAAATAGTCGGCTGGAACGCTGTTCTGCTGGGTAGCAATCGAATCGAGCTACTCAGAGGATTGCCCGTTACCAATATCGCTCTGGACAACAGGGAAAAAAGACCAGGGACATAAAAATATACACCGCGGGAAAGGGTTGGGGAGGGAATGAGAAAAACCCTGCTTAGCTAAATAATACCAAGTAATAAATGAGAGTAGATAAGGTGCTGGACTGAGAAATGTCTCAACAAATGTACCAAAAAGAAAGAACTCAGTACAAAATAGCAAAATAGCACTCATTCATCCAAATATGTATGTGAGAATAATTAAAAATAATCTTTATTCAGTTATTTTAATCTAAGTGGTGCATCAAAATAGTCCAAACAAGGCGATGTACAGAAGGGCGGTGTCACTCCGTAATTAGAGGCAGTAATTATACTAGTGTACAGGTGTGTACAGTTATAGATGATATTGATGATAACCTCCATCATTAAGGAGGTATAGGTATAGCTATTGCGTTAGAACAGCTTATTCAGTTCAGTCCTGACATAGTTAGTGAAGTGACTTGAATATATAGCCTGTTAATAAATTGCTGAACTTATGTGCCTCTGGGCTCACTTTATCCCTCTGAAGATGCGGTTGGTTAAGAAAAGACTCACAGAGTCACTATTGGAGAAATCCCAATAGCTAAAAAGTGGATATACTTGGACCCTAAATATCAGTCATGTTAGTATATAGATTGATTAGCCAATTTACTAGTACCCCTTGAGGGAGAGAAATACTGCTTGCAAGCATTGGCTTGTGATCTAAAGGAAAGATATTCTGTTGGTTAATAAGTAAATCATTAATTTGTAACATGATTTATTTTTCCCAAATGAGATTTGTGTTCTCCAAAAAAGAAGGGTTTACATTCTTATCCATATCTTTGATGGTAGGAATATAATGGATTGCGACAGATTTATCATTAGGTTGTGATTCATTGCTCAGTCAGATAAGTCATTAGGCAGGTGATAGCATTGGGTGCGAGTTCCCATTGCTGGGGCTCAAAATAGTATCATTATTGTTAAGCCGGCTTTAAAGTGTAGCCACTAAAACTGTAGTTCAACAGTATGTAACTTAATAAATATAACAGCACATAGCAGATTGTTACAGAAAAATGTATAACTGTGTTGGTCAGATGAAAACAGAGGAACAGCGTCCGACTACTGACTATATCGGTGGCGGCGTTTGGAGCCACTCGCCTCAAATATTGTAACCTTATATTCTTACTAAGCAGCTTTCTTAGCAAGTAGCTGATGTTGCCATAAAAATGAGAGCCTACGTCGACGATGGTTTCGCGTAATTGCTTTATCAAGACTGTCGGGCTAAACACAGCACAAGCAACGAGTGTAATTGCCTGTACCACGCTCACTGCGGACCACATGCAGACACTGGCTAACTGCCTTGTCTCTGTTTTACAGAGGATCCTGCAGGCATATACGATTGTGGTTTTGAATTTGTGAAGTCGGGTTACAACACATTACAGCCTGCTCTGTTAGTGTGCTGCAGCACACCTCAGCTCCTGAGAGGGGAGCTACTATCTGCTAATTATACTAGGGGTTACTTATGGTCTTGTGTGTGAAAAAAAATAAAAAAATGATAAAGGTCCTGTCCTTAGGACCGAAACGTCGGTGACTGTGCCTGCTTTTGAATACAATTCAACTTTTGATACTACCAAGTGTGCTGCCTCTTCCTTACTTTGTGTTCCTTGGATTTCCTGGATCTCCTGGTCTGCCTGGTAAGGAGCCTTGTATTATACCTTTCTTATGGGACTAGCACCTGCCTACATCTGTATTTGTGCCATCTGTTCTCTTACTAATATACATACATACATAGACACACACACACACACACACACACACACACACACACACACACGTCCCCCTTGCCTACAATGCGGGCGTGGGAAGGGGGAGGTTGTGACAGCTGCCGGAGCGATCGGGTGCCGCCGGTGCAGTATGTGGCTGTCAGGGAGACTGCAGGGCGTCATGCGTACAAGGAGATGGAGCTCTGTTGCTCCGCGGTGCACCCGGCAAGCGGGGGCCGCCATGACAGTTAGGCACGCATGCGCAGAAGGGTCCCGGCGGTGATCAAGAGCTTGCGCTGAGGCCTTGGTAGAGCGGGTGCCATGGTTGGAAGGGTCCACAGGGAAACTACATATCCCAGGATCCCCTTGGGCACTCACGTGGGCAAGGTTAGCCAATAGTGCTTGTCACGGTAAACCCGACTTAATTCACGCCGAAAATACTGGGAACTGATTGAACAGGACAAGATGATAAAACAAACTGAAGATTTATTCCCTTTCGGGCAAACAACACTGTAACACAAATAACACTTCCGGGTAAATGAC
Source organism: Ascaphus truei (assembly GCA_036426205.1). NCBI lineage: Eukaryota > Metazoa > Chordata > Amphibia > Anura > Ascaphidae > Ascaphus > Ascaphus truei. The sequence continues at coordinate 304,529,389 of CM071568.1, forward strand.
AGGGTGAAGTATCCAAGAATAACTAGCTATTCTCCCTTGATGGATTTAGAGTCAAGAACAACACTCCTTCCCAGAGTGTCTCTCTCAGCTGGTCCTCAGAGTAGAACTGATTCTCTGATCAGTAGCCCTCCTTATATAGGCATCTGTGGCTATTCTTTACATGGGAGGAGCTGCTGGCCAATCAGAGCAAACCTGAGTGTCCACTCATCAAATGTCTAACACCTCCACGCTCCAAACCATTGTCTCAATACACATTTATCTTAAGGAACCTCAGCTGATTAAATCAGAGTCCCCTTCATACAAATATAACTCACATGCAAATCCCTGTAAGGAATCCACACCTCAGTTTACTGCTTACCTTGCCTTACAGACCTGTGCAATCCTGGAACACTACCCCTGGTATCTACAGCAGCTGTGCAAGCTATTTACTGCAGCTCTAGCCTTGTACTCACTCATTGGAGCAGTGCCCTCACACCCTCCTCCGGGGATTGGCCCACTGGCCTTGAAGTACTGCATTCCCCCACAATCCTTCTCTGCCGAGCATAATGGATGTTCACTGTGTTTGCCACAGCTACCTGTTTGGCCGCCTTGTTGCTGTTCATGTCCATGTTCCTAGTTCTGGGGCCTGCTGCTCTCTCTCCATTGCAGAGGCCGTGTCCTGCTTCCTGTGCTGAAGAGGTGGATCTCCAGCATAACTTCAGCTCCCTGTTTCCTGAGGCCTGCTGCCCTTCCCATAGCAGAGGCCTGTCTCTAAGTCCTGTAGCTCTCTCCCCACACAGGCTCATCCTGGACTCCTGCACTGAAGCATTGGTTTACCAGTGCTGCCTGGCGGTGTGCCCACTCCTGTCAGCCGTCTCCTTCCTGAGTCCGGCGCCATGGGCCGTGGACGCCACTCACGCAGACCCTGTTCCCGACCTGCAGCAATTTCGCTGAAGCAGGAAGACCTGCTTGATCTCCTGTTGCCGACTCCCTGCTTGGACTACGTTAACCATGATGTCTCCAATCCTGACCCTGGCTCATCCACTGACTACGCTGCTCTCTCCAGTCTGACCCTGCTATGTACGACTACGAACTGCGCAATCCGGATCAGCCTGCGCGGTCTAAGGTCAGTGCTTATATAACTCCACCTCAGCCACGCGGTCTGACCCTGGTTTGTGGCGAGCACAACCGTGACAATCCCATTACAAGTCTGCTCTCTTAGAAATTAGTACAGTCACATAATCCAATTAACACTTTACAGGGCTGTGACGGGAGCTTTGTGACAGGCTATTAATAGTACACAAAATAACTGGGTCGAACTGAACGAGGCTTAGATATAATAAAGTATATTTATTACTTAAATAGGTGAACACACAATATAGTACAGTAACAGGCAAGAAGTACACTTACTTGGGGGTGGGGAATAAGAAGTATCAAATAGCAATTCTCCAGCAATCAGGTAACAATTCAGATGGTATATTGAAGACAAAGGATATAGGGTTGACCACAGTTTATATATCTTTTGTGACCCTATCCTTAACATTAAGTACAGGTGATTGGGCCACAATTACCTGTAGCCAATCTTTAACGTGGGAATACATTTTAATCCATGCCCCCTGCTAGTTAGGACATGCGCACTATGACCCTGGTGTCTCAATTCTGTAGCCCCACATTTACATCAGGAATGCCAGCCAGTCTACCAAATGGGATTTCTGGCAGGATACTCTTTGTTGTAAGGTGTTAAATGTGACACTTACAGACTGCTCTGGTTTGAGTCGTCTCCGCCCCCAGGTAAACAGTGAGGGTGACAAAATCCTTTGAACCACACTTAAGTCCTAGACATTGGGTCGCCTCTCTGACCATATGCTTCCTTGTATGCAAAGGAATTTCCTCTGGGTTTTATCCCTGTCTTGGGATACAGTGTGATAAGTAAAACACAAACATATTAAAATATCCGGTTCCGTTGGGTCCAAACTACCCAGATCTCAATGCCGGAACTGGGACACCATATGGTCCGAGTTTCAGCCCGCTGGGACCTTCGGAACCGGAGTTACACAAATACACCTTAAACCGTTTCCTATTTTAATACAAAAAACTCCGCTGTAAATTAAATCACGGTTTTTCACTCAATCCCCATTGAAAACAACGGGCTCCGCCGCCATAGACTTTCAATGGCAAACTGCCGCCATTGGCGGCTATGGGAATCCGCCGCCATAGACTTTCAATGGGGCATCGCCGCCGTTGAAGTCAATGGGGTTTCTCCGCCATAGCCGGTCAATGGGAATTGGCCGCCATTGGAGTCTATGGGAAAAGTCCCGAACCTTCAAGGGGGTCCATACTCCGTCGGGTTGGTCCGAGAGGGTCAAGGATGGTTCTGCAGTCATGCCGGAGCAGTGACTATAGGTACCCCAAACCCTGGCCCTCTGGACCGTCCGGAACCGGAGATATGGATTAATGGTTTTCAGCTTTTCACACTTAGGCAATTTCCTGAGCGGTTTCTGCCACCGCCATTGGAACCTATGGCGCGACCCGCTCTCTCGGCACGACCCTTCTCGGGGGTCCAGTATTCGGGGACCCCCGAGAAGGGTCGTGCCGAGAGAGCGGTGGTCGAGTGGGGGGAGGTCTAGGAACTAGGGGCAAAAAGAATTTTATTCCTGGGTGCCCTAGAACTGTAGATTCCCACGCCACTTAACGTTGAACTTGACTAAACAGTGATCAAAGCTCTCTTTTAGAAAAAAGTATCCGCTTTGCGGTTTGGACGGCAGCCAACTCGTTCCTGGAAAGCGCCGTCGAGGAATCTCCATTGAAGTCAATGAGCCCATTGACTTACAATGGGAAACCGCCGCTCCTCCTCTCGGACGCCATCTGCTGGTCTTCACGGGAAACAGGTCCAAAACAGCAAGATCCGCCATTGAAATGCATGGAGCTCTAATGGTGGCCTATGGGACCCTGCAAAATTGTGCCTGAAAAGGCAGGAAAATTACACAAAGGGCTATAATCATTAAAGAACTATTAACCCTTGCACTCCCGGATGGATCCCAGTGTATGTGTGATGCAGATACCAATATAACCAGACATTACAATAAAACATGGGAACAGGGGAATATACATTTTCATGTTAGAACAAGGGTTAAATCACACTTCTGGACCGCAGCCCAGTTAACCCCTTGTCTCCCTGGTGAGGTCAGGGGATGGCCAAATGGGGTGCAACCCCTTTAATACCAGGCCACCCCCTTTCTCCCTCTACAAGGGCTGACTCCCAAATTACATCATAGTGCTTTCACATAGATCACGAAACACTTTACCTCATATTGCCAGCGCAACTAGACTTGGGAATTGAATTAACAGGGAATAAAGTGCTTGAGAATACACATACATAGTTCATTATACAGTAACCCTTTCTCTCCCCAACAGGAATTAGGGGTAACTAGCCAGGTATAACCCCTTTTTTACATGCCAGATTACCCCTTACCGTCACACCTCCCCTACCTCAGAGTGCAGATTGTGCCCCGGCCACCTCGTCCGGTGGTTGGGCTAACCTGTCAGCTCGAGGTAAAAAGTTCACATGGACTGTCCTGCCGGGATAGGCCATCGGCATTGCCGTGTTTACTGCCCTTTTTATGCTGAATAGTGAAATCAAACTCTTGCAAAGTTAGACTCCAACGTAGCAGCTTGGCATTCTCACCCGACACCCTCTGCAGCCAACTCAAGGGGTTGTGTTCCGTGACCACGGTGAATGGGCGACCGTATAGGTATGGCTGTAGCTTGCATAGGGCCCACACAACCGCCAAATATTCTTTTTCAATGGTGGCATAAGCAGTCCCATAATCCCCTGAACACTTTGCAGGGCTGACTCCCAAATTACATTACAGTGCTTACTCATAGATCACAAAACACTTTACCGCATCTGCCTGCTTAACTAGACTTGGGAATTGAATTCACAGGGAATAAAAGTGCTTTGGAATACACATACATAGTTCATTATACAGTAACCCTTTCTCTTCCCACACAAATTAGGGGTAACTAGCCGGGTATAACCCCTTTATTACAGGCCAGATTACCCCTTATCGACACAGGGTTGTAGTATGGTACTGTGAGGAATTGGATACATTTTGCGCGCTTGTAGCCACGCTAGTCAGTTGGAGCCAGGACAGACAAGGGGAAGGTAGGGTCCGAGTGTCAGTGGCACTCAGACTAGGCCAGAGAATTCCCTTAGGTCCCAGATAGGCCCCAATCACGTGTAGCTTGTGGCTGCTCCAGGGAAGGCCCTTAGATAGGGATGCTTCCCCATTTTACTGTAGTGTCAGAGACACAAGGAAGACGCTGTGTGGTGATCTCGGCCTGTGGTCTAGGACCAGACCACCGCGGTGTTATCAAAAGACTCTTAAAAAGGTGAGACCCTCCTACCGGAGTCCACCCATCGCAGAGCCGGATGCCGTCGTGGAGGGCCACGTCGCTGGATCAGACGGATCCTCATTGCCAAGTCAGCCACACCGAGTACTGGAGTACTCGGCAGGACACTCAACAAAGTGCACCAACAGTTCACAGGATAGCGCTACTCCCTACACTTTTGGGTGGGCTGGACACTGGGAAAAGGGACATCAGGGTATTGGTGCCTAGCACCCGATGTACTTTGGGACACTCACTGGTGGTACTGGGCGGGGTGTTCATTATACTGTGCGGTGGTGTTATATGTGCGGTCAGTAAAGGTTGTTATTATATACACTGGCGACACACTTTATTCGAGCTCGGCTAGTCCCACGAATTCGGGTATACCCGGGTGTATTGAGGTTTGTGACTGTTTTCTGCCCGAGTGCATTGAGGTATTTTCCAAGCTGGGATCGAAGCATTTTATTCCCGCTGGCTGCAATACTGCACAGTATATATATATATACTGCATTACAATTCATGAATTTATGCCATCTGGTAGACACGCGAAGCATTGCAGCCTATTAAATCCTAATCATTATCATTTAACAGATCAGCCGCCCATCAGCCAGGCATGAACCCAGGCTGGGAAGGCAAACGCAACGGGGCTTGCCAGAGGTGAGGAGCGGCGCATTCCAGGTATCTGCCAGGTACATACTGGGTATTTGCTCGAATAAAGTGTGTCGGTGCAGTACCGTGTGTTTACTATTGGTTCCTGAGGGGCTCCTCCCACTACGCTGGGATCCCTCGCAGGTGGAGACGCTGCACCAAGACGATAATTATACCACCCCAGGCCCCCCCAAATAAACATGTGCTGCAGAGTGTGAGCCAACAGGTAACGGCAGTCTCTTTATTTAGGGGGAAAGAGGGACACACACACACTTTTGTAGCAAATCACATGTCCAGTATATATTAGTGGGTGTATGTTTGCATATTTATAGATATGTTTGTTTATGTATGTACGTACATGTGCCAGTTTACATGCATGTATGGTATATAGCTGTGTATGTACACTGCTTGTTATGTGTATGTATTAATATGTAAGTGCATGTGTGTACTGTACACATGCACAATTGCACTATTCCCTGATAACATTCTTTATAGAGATCACCAGACAAAATAGTTATAGTAGTTTTAATAGTGATAGATATTTTAACACATTCACTGCCTTGTCCCCCTCACGTCTCCTTAATGTCTAGGCTGCCTTTGCATATCAAAGAGAATAGCCTCCTACAGTATGTTTCTGCTGTTTATTTTCACACCAGCATACCTGCTTCTACCTCCTTATTTCACACGTCCGATCTACATCTAATGTAACCAAATATCCCTCTTACATATGTAGCCCCCGTGTCTAGAGAGACTACCTGTGCTGCGTTACTCAAGTGGCTTACAGGAGGCCTGATCCTACGCCGCTGGGAGCCTGGGGTGATCACGTTCGTGGTACACAGCGCCCCCACCTGGGAGAGATCCTAACGCAGTAGGATAGCCTCTCTCAGGAACCCAATGCAGACAGTAAATACACACAACCGGTATATAACAACAGTATTTACTGACACAAAACAAGACACAACAATATATCAATGGCCATTCAATATTCTGCCACCCACAGTAACACCTCCCCGGCGGAACCCCCAAAGTACTGGAGGGCCTAGGCACTTAACCCATTCGTGTCCACAGACCAGTCCCTCCCCAAAGAGCCTGTGTGGGATTGCGCTACCCACCGTGTATATGGCCGTTGGTGCATATGGATGTAATACCTCCCTGGTCTCAGCCAGACCAGGCCAACCGAGCAGCTGAGTCCGTGGATCCACGACGTGGTCCCACACCGCGATCTGCCGAATCCTCTTCCGCTCTGATCCACAGGCGGATGCCTCTGGAGGGGTCTCCCGCTGAAGTGTGCCCCATAATATTGTCTCTAATGGGGTCTGCCTGGATCTGGTCCCAGACTGAAGGCTATACCTCACCACGTGGAGTGAGGGCTAGCTGGGACTTGGGGGAAATCTGGCCCAGTCCTGCGGAGCACAGCTTCCTGGACATTACCTTCTTCCTCTCCATCCTGCTCCTGACTGGCGTGGTGTGATGAATGCACCAAATGTATCTCTTTTGGGGCTCTGTGGGTCCAGCAGCCTTAATAGCTACAGTATGCTGGCCAATGTGACCAGCAGCCCCTGAGGCTGCTGGGATATGTAGTTCCACACGGAGCCTTATTCTAAAAAAGGCAGCCGCAACCTTTTCTATTGCGCATGCGCAATTTGCCATCTGCGCATGCAATCTAAGATGGCGGTGTCCTGCCGCAGAGCTCCGGATCGCCAGTCTCAACACTTGCGCAGCCTGCCGATGGTGTCCCTACTTCCCGGCGGGTCTGTCGGCCACTCAAGCTGCAGCACCCGGTAGCCCAGCGGTATCCTCCCTCGCAGCTGCAACGGAGGTAAGGGGGACCAGGGGATGAACCCGGTTACACACTATATTATATTGTGTTTCTGTATTTCTGCCAGACCTGATGAAGGATCCTGAGAAGTTTGAAAACTTAAAATCAAGGAAGGGGAAGGAGGGAAGGGGGGAGCTCCCGCATCAGCTAAAGTGTAATGGTAAATTGTGGGCAAGTAGGTAAGACCATATACTGGTGCTAAAGAGGATAGGGGTAAATACAGATAAACAAACAGAAGGTTCCCCCTTGAATGCACTCAGAGCGTGCTATTCTTGCATACCCACAAAGACCTTTAACAACTGGAATGACACACACACAGTTTCAATATCCGTCAGTTTATCAACTGTAGAACTATGGGCGTTGTCTATCAGATTATCTGTGTCTGCAATAAAAAATACATCGGCAAAACAAAACGCCAGTTCAGGCACAGAATACTTGAACATCTAGGGGACATTTGTAATCATCGCGACACCCCTGTTGCTAACCACGTTCATAATCAACATCAGGGAACATCTACAGCTCTGCAGTTTGATGGGGATTGAGGCAGTGTCCAACCACAGTAGAGAGGGAGATTGGGATAACGAGATTCTGAGGCGTGAATCTCGTTGGATATACACTTTGGGTACCCTTACGCCTAAGGGACTTAATGAGGAATTTCTCTTCTCCCCCTTTATTTGATATTTGTACCCTGGCGGTCTAACTATGTACTCTCTTTGAGATCAGCTATTGCCCTCGAGCTATTTCCTATTTGTCAGTTTTGTCTTTTGGCCCTGTAGACTTAGTGACATCTATCTCACCCCATTGTCGGCTAGAACTTTGCACCCTACCAATACAACTTGCCTCCTCCTATGTATCTATTTTTATTAATATTGTCTCCCACACTTACAGGCTGCAGTGTGGTTACCAGTCCATTTCCTGCACTCAGTGCAGCATTGTGATAGGAGAGCTCTGATATGGATATATCCTTTGGACATATACCTGCACTCCCCATTCTGAGCCTCCTCACTGGCGGTGTAAGCATTTAGACTTACCTGCTATTACCACCAATGCCATTTACCCATCTACTGCTGCGATACACTTTATTCGAGCAAATACCCAGTATGTACCTGGCAGATACCTGGAATGCGCCGCTCCTCACCTCTGACAAGCCCCGTTGCGTTTGCCTTCCCAGCCATGGTTCATGCCTGGCTGACGGGCAGCTGATCTGTTAAATGATAATGATTAGGATTTAATAGGCTGCAATGCTTCGCGTGTCTACCAGATGGCATAAATTCATGAATTGTAATGCAGTATACAGTAAAACTTGTGGACCTCAGCCAGAGTGTGCCCTGGATTGTCAACTACTCACACTTGTCATTAACGTTAATGGTACTATGTTTATTGATTGGTGCGATCCAGGTCCGCTCTGTCAGTAAGTAGCATGCTATGACTTAGACATTGTGACAGTCTGCCCAGTAGGCAACTCAGGGAAGATACTCCCCCGATGGTTGCTATGGATACCAAAGGCTATTTAATGTGCACGTTCACTACGTGCCTGTACCTTTGAGAAAGCGCGAACACGCGCGTCAGGTGACCGGAACGGAGTGACGTCACCGTGCTGAATGGACCCCACACACAAGCGTGTCAGCGTCTCTGCGATTTCAGTCGCCGAGATTGAATCAGAGATTCTCTCTGCATCTCAGCAACTGTACCACGGCATCCTACCTTCATTTCCCCTTACCTTTGGACACAGTGAAGCTGATATGGATGCGTACAGCACGCTAAGCTAAGTGTAGTACCCTACTAGCCTTGCCGTTTTGATTCCTTGCGGACACTGTATGACACCATGCTAGGCAGAGGCATTATGTCCTCTCTACACTGCTGTACCTGCTACAGTTCCACTACCTAACTAGACACCACTATGATTCATGAATATCTGGATGTGGTAACACAGTGCTATCCTTATAGTCCCTACTAGTTAGGGGCTACTATTGATCAGTTAGTCTGGGCATTTTATACTTATCTTGACCAAGAATACAATTTACTGATATATGTATGCATGTTTTATGTACGGCGACATAATATTGTACTCTATTAAGTATACCCAATGTACTGTATTTTATGCATGTTGACTAACCAAATCTGTCATCTCAATATGCAGTATCATTAGCACTTATTGCCATGAGACTCTTTCTTAGTGGTCCTATGTAAAGAGACTATATGTGATTTCTGTGCAACTTATTATTGTGTTGCAGAGGCTCTAACTGGATACGGTCTCTGAACCGTGCCTCAGGGCATTAACATAGCACATTTTGTGCTCGCCCCTTTACAGAAATCTAGACTAACACGCTAGGACTCTTATCTCCATCTGCAGCTACGTTTATTTAAGGTTTATCGTTCTGCGTGTGGCTACGTGTTTTTTATGTACACCATTCAGTTCTTACTGATTTTGTGATTTTCACACCGTTTTCGCTTTGTATTACATCACACCTATGGTGGGCCATCGACACTGTATGGGTCTTTACTTTTTGACCTTTTTGCTTTAGTTATTCACCTCCTCAGATTCAGTATCAGCAGCCTGCATTAGACTAGGACTGTTGATTTTTTAGTCAAAAGGGTATCCATAGTTTGGATGAGCACCTTACTCTGTAGGTATTTATATGTGAATTTCTTAGCTATCTGGCCCACAGCGAGTTGATGTACTGCTATGTTTATCATCTTCCGTTTACTAATGTGCAGGAAGATTCTTTGGTTTGCCATTAGGGGCTGGTCCTGGACTGTTTACACCATGCCCCTCTTTACAAGTAATATTTTATGAGTATATATGTGATTAAAAGGCTTTTAATGTATTAATCATATCACATCCACTGACCTATCTGAGTGCATTCAAGGGGGAACCTTCTGTTTGTTTGTCTCAAGTTTGAAAGCTTGTAACATTTCAACTACTTGTTGGTCCAATAAAAGGCATCATATCCCCTCCTCCCTCTCCCTCCTGTTACTGCAAGCAATGTTTCATGGATTCCTACAGCTAATAGTTCTGTATCACCGGATCTTGGACCTTTCTGTTATCTTTGTGTATTTGCATCACTTAGAAAATGAGGGGTTAACCCCTTGTATGCTACAGACGTGAGACTACCACATGCTTGGGTTTCTATATGGCGGCGCATACACAGAGACCCAGACACAGCACCCACCTCTATGCCTGGGGTCACCCTGCTCTCCCTCAGCTGTAATTGTGTTTCACTCCTAAATCTCCAGCTATGCCCCTATGTCTGTCTGTGTCTCTCTCCCTCCTGATCTCAGAGCCGGTCATGTTGCTCCCCCAACAACATCCCCCTCAAAATAACTCTCTCCTCCGCAGCAGATATTTGGGACATCAGAACATACTGTCAGACCAGGACTGTCCCCGGGGAAACGTGTCAGCCTCACACAGAGAAGCTATAGCCCATAACACACACAGGATGCTGCCCCTGTGGTAATGAAGGAGTTAAACTCCAACCAATACTCCCTCAATCTAATTACTTTCTAACTCTATTTAATAACTTTCCCAATCTTATCCTCACTGATTCCTAATGTTAATTCCCAATGTAAAATAACCCCCATTATCTCCCAGTCCCTGTGATACAGGAGTAACCCCCCCAGTGCCAGAGGCTCCCCCTCACTATCAGAGGCTCAGCCTCTCAGGCTCCTGTGTGTAAGGAAGCTCAGAGCAGCACTGGGATAATGTGCACAGGTCACACAAGGGAGGGGAAGGGAGGAGGAGGAAAGCACTTACCCAATAACACAGGCTGAAGATCTCTGTGCAGCAGGGGGTGGGCAATGTGAGGGGGACACAGGAAAAGGGACTTAGAGGCTGCAGAGCCTATTCCTCAGTGTGTCTGTGCTGTGTGTGTAGTGACGTCTGGTGATATACTCTGTGTGCTGTGTCTGGCTATAGGGCGCTCTGGCCTCCCCTCTTCACTCTCTATGGTCCCGCTGCTGCAGCCGGATGTGCTGGTGTGTGAGGTGTGATTCCGGCAGGAAACACTGACCCTGAGCACAGACTGTCCCACATCCTGAGGGGGGAATCCAGGTCACTCCCACAGGGAAGGACTGAGAGATCACAGGGGCTCCCCCCACCCCCCATAGGAAGTACACACACAGTGAGGGGGGAATAAAGTGCACATCTCAGGCACTGAGGGGGGGACACACTGAGGAATAGGCTCTGCAGCCTCTAAGTCCCTTTTCCTGTGCCCCCCTCACATTGCCCACCCCCTGCTGCACAGAGATCTTCAGCCTGTGTTATTGGGTAAGTGCTTTCCTCCTCCTCCCTTCCCCTCCCTTGTGTGACCTGTGCACATTATCCCAGTGCTGCTCTGAGCTTCCTTACACACAGGAGCCTGAGAGGCTGAGCCTCTGATAGTGAGGGGGAGCCTCTGTCACTGGGGGGGTTACTCCTCCTGGTATCACAGGGACTGGGAGATAATGGGGGTTATTTTACACTGGGAATTAACATTAGGAATCAGTGAGGATAAGATTAGGAAAGTTATTAAATAGAGTTAGAAAGTAATTAGCTTGAGGGAGTATTGGTTGGAGCTTAACTCCTTCATTACCACAGAGGTGGGGTATAGAGAGTATATGTAACGGGGTTCACATTCGGCTATATAGCCAATAAGGCTGCTGGACCCACGGAGCCCCAAAAGAGATACATTTGGCACGTTCATCACACCACGCCAGTCAGGGGCAGGATGGAGAGGAAGAAGGTAATGTCCAGGGAGCTGTGCTCCGCAGGACTGGGCCAGATTTCCCCCAGGTCCCGCTAGGCCCAGACTCACTGTAGTTGTGTGTGCTGCAAGGGAAGGCCCATAGGTAGGGACGCTTCCCCATTACTGCATAGTGTCAGGGACACCGTGATCACGCCACGTGGTGAGGTATAGCCTGCAGTCTGGGACCAGATCCGGGCAAAACCCATTAGAGACAATTTTACGGGGGCACACTTCAGCGTGAGACCCCTCCAGAGGCATCCGCCTGTGGATGAGAGCGGAAGAGGATTCGGCAGATCACAGCGTGGGACCACGTCGTGGATCCCGGACTCAGCTGCTCGGTTGGCCTTGTCTGAACTGAGACCAGGGAGGTATTGCATCCATATGCACCAACGGCCATATACACTGTGGGTAGCGCAATCCCACACAGGGTCTTTGGTGAGGGACTGGTCTATGAACACTAATGGGTTAAGTGCCTAGGCCCTCCAGTACTTTGGGGGGTCCGCCAGGGAGGTGTTACTGTGGGTGGCAGAATATTGTATGGCCATTGATATATTGTTGTCTTGTTTTGTGTCAGTAAATACTGTTGCTATATAGCGGTTGTGTGCAATTACTGTCTACATTGGTTTCTGAGAGAGGCTATCCTACTGCGTTAGGATCTCTCCCAGGTGGAGGCGCTGTGTACCACGAACGTGATCACCCCAGGCTCCCAGCGGCGGAGGATCAGGCCTCCTGTAAGCCACTCGGGTAACGCAGCACAGGTAGTCTCCCTAGACACGGGGGCTACATATATAAGAGGGATATGTGGTTACAATAGATGTAGATCGGACGTGTGAAATAAGGAGGTTGAGAAAATATCTATCAATATAAAAACTGCTATAACTATTTTGTCTGGTGATCTATATAAAGAATGTTATCAGGGAATGGTGCAAATGTGCATGTGTACAGTACACACACAAGGTGCTTATATTAATACATACACCGCTATATACCGTACATGCATGTAAACTGGCACATGTATGTACTGTACATACATAAACAAACATATCTATAAATATGCAAACATACAACCACTAATATGTACTGGACGTGATTTGCTACAAAAGTGTGTGTGTGTGTGTGTGTGGCCCTCTTTCCCCCTAAATTAAGGGACTGCTGTTGGCTCACAGAGGGCCCAAGCCCCTGGGAGCCTGGGGTGGTATAATTATCGTTTTGGTGCATCGCCTCCACCTGCGAGGGATCCCAGCGTAGTGGGAGGAGCCCCTCACAGGAACCAATAGTAATAGTAAACACACACAGTATATAATACCAACCTTTACTGACCGCACATATCACATAACCGCACAGTATAATGAACACCCTGCCTAGTACCACCAGTGAGTGTCCCAAAGTACATTGGGTGCCAGGCACCAATACCCTGATGTCCCTTTTCCCAGTGTCCAGCCCACCCAAAAGTGTAGGGTGTAGCGCTATCCCGTGAACTGTTGGTGCACTTTGTTGAGGTACCTGCCGAGTACTCCAGTACTCGGTGTGGCCGACTTAGCAATGAGGATCCAGCGACGTGGCCCTCCGCGACGGCGTCCGCCTCTGCGGTGGGTGGATTCCGGTTGGAGGGTCTCACCTTTTTAAGAGTCTTTGATAACACCGCGGTGGTCTGGCCCCAGACCACAGGCCGAGATCACCACACAGCGTCTTCCTTGTGTCCCTGACACTACAGTAAAATGGAGAAGCGTCCCTATCTAAGGGCCTTCCCTGGAGCAGCCACAAGCTACATGTGATTGGGGCCTATCTGGGACCTCTGGGGATTCTCTGGCCTAGTCTGAGTGCCACTGACACTCAGACCCGACCTTCCCCTTGTCTGTCCTGGCTCCAACTGACTAGCGTGGCTCCAAGCATGCAAAATGTATCCAATCCCTCACAGTAACATACTACAGCCCTATTGGCTAACCTTGCCCACGTGATCGGGGCGTCCCTTGGTATCCTGGGATATGTAGTTCCCCTGCGGACCCTTCCTACCATGGCCACCGCTCTACTAAAGCCTCTGCGCAATCGCGATCGCCGCCGGGACCCTTCTGCGCATGCGTGCCTAACTGTCATGGTGGCCCCCACTAGCTGGGTGCGACGCTGAGCCTCCTGAGCAACGGAGCTCTCTCTCCTTATACGCACGACACACTGCAGTATCCCTGACAGCCGCATAACGCACCGGTGGCACCTGATCGCTCCCGCAGCCGTCACAGCCTCCCCCTTCCCCTCATCGGAGGTAAGGGGGTCAGGGGGACATGGCTACATCTATACTGTATGTAAAAAAATAAACGAAAGAAAAGAACCCCTATGCTGAGAGCACACAATTGGCTGGTAAACTGATACTATTATCCCAGGAACCAGACAATAAAGGTAAGTATGTAAAACTAATTGTAATGGTGAATTAATTAAAAACAAACTTTATTGGGAGGAATCCTCAATTAAAATAAATATGTAGATCGACCTCTATGTGAGGTAAACTCCAGCCATACTAATATTCAATATTTTTGAGGTTCACAATCATTCACCAGTGACTCTTGTCACTTATTTACCATCCTTGGTAGGTGGTGCAAATTTAAGTACCTATTGCCTTCAATAGGGTTCATTATCCTTCATTCCTATACCCATCTCCTTTTTTATCATTTTGCCTTTTTGTTTTAGTTTATCACATAGAGGTCGATCTACATATTTATTTTTATTGAGGATTCCTCCCAATAAAGTTTGTTTTTAAGTAATTCACCATTACAATTAGTTTTACATACTTACCTTTATTGTCTGGTTCCTGGGATAATAGTATCAGTTTACCAGCCAATTGTGTGCTCTCAGCATAGGGGTTCTTTTCTTTCGTTTATTTGTTCATTTATTTCCCCTGATTGTAGCGCCTGTGCCTAGGCAGTAGCGAGGGTCCCCTTTCCCTTCCCCCCTTCCCATTTATTTCCCCTGATTGTAGCGCCTGTGCCTAGGCAGTAGCGAGGGTCCCCTTTCCCTTCCCATTTATTTCCCCTGATTGTAGTGCCTGTGCCTAGGCAGTAGCGAGGGTCCCCTTTCCCTTCCCATTTATTTCCCCTGATTGTAGCGCCTGTGCCTAGGCAGTAGCGAGGGTCCCCTTTCCCTTCCCATTTATTTCCCCTGATTGTAGCGCCTGTGCCTAGGCAGTAGAAAGGGTCCCCTTTCCCTTCCCCCCCTTCCCATTTTTCCCTGGTTGCATACATCTATATGTAGCCAGGTCCCCTCTGGCCCCCCGGTCCTCCTACTTTCCCCTTACCTCCGCTGCCATGGGGGATGTTGTGGGGGCGGCTGGTGAGGCGAGCCGCTCACCGGGAGCTTGCGGCGTACCCGGCTAGAGGGGGCCGCCATCTTGGATTGCGCACGCAGGCGCGAGAGTAAGCGCATGCGCTGGAGGACTCGTGGCGGCCATTAAAGGTGCAGACATGCGCATTAGATGCACAGCAATGGCCAATACAATTCAGCTGCGCCGGGGAACTACAATCCCCAGCCACCCTAGGGGCTGCTTGTCGGGGGGAGAGGCAGCCAATAGGCATAGAGGATTCTCCTGCACTGGGATATACATTTTCGCGCGCTTAGACCGCGTGTTAGTCGGAGATGGGATGCAGAGAAGGTAGGGTGTGCTTGTGCAGGGGGCCAGAGACCCCCTTAGGCCCCAGCTAGGCCCCGACTCCCCTCAGATTGTGGTTGCTGCAGGGACAGGCCCATAGATAGGGACACAGACAGGACACAGCTGCAGTCTGGCTTCAGGTGTTCTGGGACTAGACACCCATCTAATACAGAGACTATCCAAGGTGGTACAATCCCTGCGGGACCCACCCATTGTGGAGGCGTCGCGGGTTACTGCTAAGGATCCGTGGATTACATTCTAAGTACAGCATCTGCGCGCCCAGGTGTGGACACACTCTGCAGGTACCCAACTACGTACACCAACTCATCTTCACCTTTGGGGCAGCACTGTCTCACACAGGTGGGGGACGCTGGGACGGTGCCCGACGCACCTCAGTACATTTGGGTAACCCTACAGGGGTATGTACACGGTGTTGGGGATACAGGGTGAGGGGTCGCGGCCTTGCGAGGCCTAGGGTTATAGTACTGTCATTGGTTATTATTGCTTATATGTATACAGTAAAGTGCTTTGTTTTATTACATCAGTGTGTATTGTACATATTTGGTCCTACACGGGGTTATCCCACATAGTTAGGATCCTGCGCAGGTGGAGGCGCTGTCACCAGAAGAATCGGGTACACCCCAGGCTCCCAGCGGCGGAGGTTCAGG
The DNA here is from genome assembly GCA_036426205.1 of Ascaphus truei. NCBI lineage: Eukaryota > Metazoa > Chordata > Amphibia > Anura > Ascaphidae > Ascaphus > Ascaphus truei. Next base: position 304,545,250 of record CM071568.1, read on the forward strand.
CCTCCTGTGAGCCATAGGTAAAGCACCACATACACCGTAGACGCCTTATCTCCCAGGGTGGGGGAATAAGCGCTACATTTTGGAGGCACTGCTGAAATCTCCGAACTGGGGTGCCCAACTTAAATTAAAAGAGGTCTGATCAGTCTAGGACCATGTCCATAACGTCCCGCAAGAGCGTCCACGAGTGGGCCCTGCAGCACCACACATCTCCTCGCCACGTGGTCGCTGTTGGTCGAGTCCCAGTTTCCCTGCCTTTACCCAACTTACAAACTGCCCTGAGACAGATACCAGGTTTCACAAAAGCCTGTGTGGTAGACGCTAAATGGGATACCGACATACAGTGGAGTACCTTCCTGGTTGATTGCCGCCATGACATTACGGGGGTCAATGCCCCGCCGTTCTTACAGCTCCCTGACGCCCAGCCAGGTGGGAGTCCACTTATCTACCCTAGAGAAAAAGCTGGCAAAAAGCGCTGCACCACTTTCAATGAATAAGCGAAGAGCGTGAAATATAAAACGAATTTATTAAGAGCAGAAACAGGAGAACACTACACTGACATGTTTCTCTCCGTGGAGCTTTATCAAAGTGTTTAAAATCTTACCTCCTGCCCTGGTTTTTGTATGCTCGCCGAACCCGGAAGTATCTCCACAGATTCGCGCCGTACAGACTGACGTGATGACGTCAAAATCGTCATCACGTCAACCAGTGCAACAAAACAAACTTTATTGTGCTCACAAACACTAACACCATACAAAAACTACATAAACAATAATGGGTGTGGATTATAACATAAAAATATACAGTGAAATAAGGAAAAGAAGAAAAACAAAAGTACAATTATGTTGTCTAGACACATATCATAAAAATAAAAACATGGTTTAAAAAAAGGAGAATGTTGTAAGATTGAATTATTCTCAGTACAAACTTGGACCATATGTGCGCACACAGGAATGTCTGGTAAGCATTATAAGTGTGCAAATGTCGTTATTATATAAATGTTACAGTAATTGTTTATATTTAAACCAGACTTCAGCATTGGTATACATAATACCTTAAACTAAGTATGGGTATACTAAAAAAAAAATATATATATATATATATATATATAAAGGAGATTATAGGTGGCACACCACTGTTTTAAAGAAAATGTTTTTCAAGGAGTTTACATTTGGTGCTCACCTTCCGTTGATCCTGGCGTCCCAAAGCTGGATCCAAAGTAATAGCAAGATAGGAGAAAGGAAGAGGCACACAAATTGTAGTGGAATCAAATGATTTCAAATGTAACCTGGAGGTGTTTGGTCTGAGGAAGGGACTGCTTTGTCCTGAAACATTACCATTGTTAGCTCTCATGCATTAATACATTTGAAATCATTTGATTCCACTACAATTTGTGTGCCTCTTCCTTTCTCCTATCTTGCTATATCTATATATATATATATATATATATATATATATATATAACACTTTTTTCCCCCCCCCCCAGACTCATCTGTGGTGTCTAGGGTGCGTGAGGGCAGATTACATGCGTAGTGGTGGTGCATACCTGCATGGAACAGGAGGGCCTGAGCTTCCCACGTTGTTATTGGGGAGACAGGACCAGGCTTCTGGGGTGGTAGCCTCCATGCTTTAGTGGTGCAGCGCCTCCATCCTCTATAATCCCAGGGATATGGGATAGGACCTGTATAGAAGAGTAACCCTGGTCCCAGGGTGAATGCTCCAGACTCACACAACAGTCTTTGTATAAAAGTATTGTCTCTCTTTATTTGTCAGATCAGCGACTCCAAATGTAGTGGCGACCAGCAGCCGCAACAACAACAGCAATGCCCTGCTATCACTCGACCCTCCTCCCTTTACAGGTCTTTCCTCCTCTCCTTCCCTCCAAGTCTCTCCTCCGACAGGATGGTCTGGGCTGGGGCGTCAATACCCCGCGGCCCACCTCAGAGGCTATCCTCTGGGTGGGGAATGGATTCTCCCCATCACCCCAGCACTGGGGTGAGGGGCATTGGTCCACTGGGTCTATGGTGCTATCAGCTCTACTAAAAGTGGCTGAGTCTCTCCTCTCCTCTCTCTGCTCCCGTGCGAACTACACAGGTGAGACCGCACTGTCTCCTCCAACTCCTCGGACAGAACAGCGACTGTCACTGACAGGAGCTGGCTGCTAAATAGAATCAGCCCCACCCCTCATGATGTCAGCAGAACCTCCCCTCGGTCTCATGCCTGCAGCAGAGTCAGGGGCCTGCATCTACCACTCAGGGCAGGGCTTTGAAGGGGGAAACCCCATGATGACTACTGGTGCCTGCCCTTAACAGGACTTACCACAGTAGGAGGAAGATAGGTATAGCCTGTGCTGTTTACAGGGGGCTACATTCTCCCTCTGGTGGAATCCAATGGTCCCCACTTGGACCTAGGTTTAGCAGCACCATCCTGCGGCGAACCACCTGGGAAACAGCACATACATGAGACTTTATCATCATACATTGCACATGAGGTAGTTCAAGAATAATACAACCGGGTACTCCCAACATGGAGAACCCTACAAATAATGCTTTGGATCATGCTTCCTCACTCTCCTGCCATTATGATCCGTGATCGTCACAGCGAAAGATTGGACCGACCCATGCTCTGGCCGATAGCTTACACCATGCATGTAGATACATCTACCTATGCTCCATATGCGGACCAATTCACTTATCTTGTCTTCATTATGGTAACCCCCTTGACCAAACTTGGTCCGAAGATATTCCTGCACAGCCTCCCTGAGCCAACTATCTCGGTTCTCTTCTATCTCCCTCATGATGGGCTCAGGCACATAAGGGTACTCATACCCATGCGACTGCCTATATCTAGCCACTATGGCTCTGTCGGCACGGCTCAATTTAGTGAGTTTGCGGTGCCCCGCCCTACTTGACAGTACCCAGAACTCTGGCTCTTCCGGAGCAACCTCGTCATATAAGATACTGGGGCCTCTGGGTACAACGAGTTTCTGCTCTATCTCCCGGTACCTATGATCTAATTCATCCTCCACCTCTTGTTGAGTGAAAGAACTAGTCGCCCACCAATGATCAACAATGTTATTCTTAATTAATAGGAACCGCGTACAGTCCATCCCCTCATGGTATCCGATGAATAGGGGTGCCCACCACTTATCACGGTGCTCGTACTCTGTGGACTGACTAGTGTGCTCTACCTCAGATTCTGCCTGTGAAGAGACACCAGACGTCCCCGCCTCCGTAGAGCGCGAACAATCTCTCCTCCCCTTGGCATTGATGTATCTGGTAGGATTCATCTTGTGAACCACCTCCTGAGCCGGCCCAGCCTCCGCTGGAGCATGGGACCCTCGGGCTCTACCTCTAGTGCTAGGAGAAAACGGCACAGGGTTAGGCACAGGTATAACATTTGAATACGGTATCTCCCCATCCGACCCCTCATTGCTCAACTCCTAATCCCGCAAGTCCTTGGAATACTTCGGGTATTTGGTTAATTTATCCCCGCTAGGTCCCGGTGGCAATACTCGTGACAGGGCAGGGGCAGGGGCAGTGGCCGGGCCGATGGAGCTATGGGCTGAGGCAGGGGCAACGTTCAGGTCAGTGTCCAGCAAGCTGGTGATACCGCGACCAAGGGACGCTTTCTTGGGCACTTTCTCCGCCATGTGTCGCGCCTCTCGTGATCGACCTTGGCTCTTCAGGGTGGCCATGGCTACTCTCCTTGAGGAGAACAGCGCTTCCGGGCCTCGTTTTCTGGTGGAACCGGGAATGACGTCATCAGCTGTGCCCTTAAAATCTCCCTCCGCTCCGTGGTCACGCACCAGAAGTGCGTCGAGGACCGGCATGGGCGTTGGCGGAGCATCCGGTTCGCGGACGGACAAGTAGGCCGCAAGCTCTCCTTCTCGTCCTCCGCGGTCGCTGCTTTCGCCTGGCGGAAGTAAGGGGGTGGTGGTGTCTCCTTACCGCTCCACTGCTGTTTGATGATATCGGGCTCCTCTAGGGTTGTCTTGGTCTCGGTTTCCGCCGCACTGGGAGTCACCACGGCCGTGGGACTCTTACGGGCCTCCGGCCGCACCAGCGCTCGCTGTCGGAAGGTTTCCGGACTCGTCTGCTCCCTCTTGATACCTTTGGGGTGGTTCGCCCGTAGGCGCATCGCCACCGATGGGGCTCCAACCTCTTCCTCCGAGGATATCAGGATCGGTTCCTCCGCTAGGGAGTCACCGGGTTCTTCTGCGATACAACCAGTGGGTATAGGTACAAAACAGTCACGCTCCGGTACCTCCACTGCGGTCGCGCTCTTCTCTGTCGACAGCTCGCTCGGTTCGTTAGCGGGCTGGGCCTTGGTTCCTCCCGCTTGGGTGTAACGGGGAACCAGGGCAGTCTTGTCTTTGCCTTCCGCCACCTCCGTCAATGTTCCCGGAGAGGCACCCCGCGGGGTCTCGATCAAAGGCCACGGCTCGTTCGGCCAAAGGTAAAACGTGCCACATTGAGGGCATCGGGCCTTGGTGCTTGGTACCGCGCCCGGTATCCCGCAGTGAACACACAGGCACCGGAGGTACTCGTGCTCAGCTACCTCTACTACCAGTAAGCCTCCTGGTAGTTGGTAAATAGTAGTGCTCATCTCAGACATGATTAGTTCAGGGGTTGAACAGTTCAGTTTTTCAGCTCCTTGCTCCTTGAATGCCAGACAGAAGTGAAGCTCTTCGCTCTCGCTTCCTGTCCCTCCCTTCGCTGAGGACGCTCCTGATTGGCTCTCCTAGTGCCCCCTCCCTCTGGTGGAATCCAGAGGCGGGGCCTTCTCTCCTTCAGTATGACGTGGCCTGGTTTTCTGACCAGTCACGGCACAGGTGGGTGGGCTTTCGGCTTTCGCGCCGCTCCGCTCTTTTTGCAAGGAATCTGGGTTTGGCGCCAGACTCTTGCACATTTCCCGCCACATTTCTCTCACTGTCTCTTTGCACAATTCACGTGCTTGCTCCAGGATTGGCGGGAACCGCCATTTTAGATCGGCTCTCTTGCTCCTCGGAGCACATGCAGGGACGGACGCCATATTGGATGAGCCCTCCAAATGTACATGTGCCCTATTCTCAGTGTCTACTGGGCATCTCGTACCTAGACACTGACTGACCTCCAAATGTGTGTTCTGCATTCTGTTTCTGTATCCCACTAATATGAGGTGGCTTTACCCCAGGCTCAGCGGAACTCCTCTCCTCCATGCACTGTACTCAGTGTCTACGGTGCAAGTGCTCTGTGGTGCGTTTGTGTGGGTGATAGCTAGTGTACCTCTCCTTCCTAGGTACGGGCGTCTCCTACTTTTGGCCACTCATAGCGCGGGCCCTGGGCCATGGTCCCTGGACTAGTTAACAGGCTGACCCCCCCCCCCAGTTGCCTCACGCTATCTGCCTCAAGGGACTCGGACAGCTATAGCTATTCACCCCTCCTATGCCACCTCCTAAAGGCGCCCAAGGCGTACTGTGCGAGAGTCTACGCTCCCCTGACTACCCTCGGTGTGCAATTGCACCCTTCCTTCTCCAGCACTTGCACGGAGAGTGCATCTCACTCTTCCCGTTCCGCCTCGCTGTAAGCATGACCTGTTCTGGCATCTCAGCAGCTCTCCTCCAAATGTAACCCTTGTTCCCCCCCTCCCCCAGACTCATCTGTGGTGTCTAGCGTGCGTGAGGGCAGATTACATGCGTAGTGGTGGTGCATACCTGCGTGGAACAGGAGGGCCTGAGCTTCCCGCGTTGTTATTGGGGAGACAGGACTGGGCTTCTGGGGTGGTAGCCTCCATGCTTTAGTGGTGCAGCGCCTCCATCCTCTATACTCCCAGGGATATGGGATAGGACCTGTATAGAAGAGTGAACCCTGGTCCCAGGGTGAATGCTCCAGACTCACACAACAGTCTTTGGTACCGTTACTTTGTAGGATTGCGCCCTACATGACCCTTGTGTTGCCGCACTGTTACCGGTCATCCAGTCTCAATGAAGGGAGACATACAATACTCACATATGGCTGTTCTCCTGTGCGTGCATCCACGCTCGGTGTGCAATATAACAGTAGGAAGGATCCGAAGATTCCAGCGGTGCACAGCTTGTAGAGATGAGAGACCAGCAAGGTGTAGATTAAAAATGACGTAGGCAGTGTTTACTGCGGTCACTTAGCAACCCACAGCGTGCGTGCGTGTGTTGATAGTAGAGAACAACACATGGCTAATTAATATTCACTGCACCCTCCAACACGTGCGCATACACAGCTGTTAGGTATAGACTAGTTATCGATTTTTCGCGCCAAAACACACAGCGCAATGACGCAAGGGGGAGGGGTTTTACACTATAAGACAGGGGGTAATGGAGACGCGAATCAGCTCTATGATTAAGGACCACGCAGGTCCGAAACGCGTCAGAGTGTGTCCCCCATACCATAAGTTTTTTCAATAAAATTTCATTTTTAATCTACACCTTGCTGGTCTCTCATCTCTACAAGCTGTGCACCGCTGGAATCTTCGGATCCTTCCTACTGTTACTCCGAGTGCTGTCAGCTACAGCAGTAACAACTTCCACAGGCAAACTTTGTCCCTCTTTCACAACTGACTGCACAACGGGACCAGAGATGGCTGCAACTATAACCTCTTCCTCACTGAAAGCTGCTGGAGCGCACGGCAGAACTGGATACAGGGAATGTACATACGGTGGGCGAGCCGTAAAGACTGGAGTCTCAGATGCCACATCACATCCGTACGGGGCAAGCTTAATCCATGCCAGAGCACACACTCTCATATATTTCTTATTCCACCCAGGGTCACCAGAAAACCACGGCCACGCCGGATCATTCAAACAGGTACCTCTCAACATTGATATATGAAAATCATCAAATGCACCCTCTCTGGGAAATGGATCAACAGATTCCATAGTTTCTGACCAGCCAGCAACACAATCCACAAATGGATTACGAATGGATTACAGTAAAAATCTCCCACTGTCTGCGCAACAAATTGTTTTGGAGTCTGGCCAAGTTTGCGCTTACAAGGAATAAGTTGACTTGTCTCAGCATTCTTAATTTTGTTACATTTAAACTTAATGACCTGTAGCTTACCTCCAGGGTTTTGCTTACTTAAGTTAGTGCCCATTAGTAACCTAAAAGAAAAACAACAAAATAGTGGCAAACAGTAGCAGCAATGACAAATAAAATTCTTATGCTTTATACAATATACAATGGTCGTTTACCCAGATCAGAGATGACAGTTCAGTCGTGTACAACGTTCTCTGTACTCAAACCAGCAAAACTTTGTCACAAAATTCTCTGGACTTAAACCGACAATTTTGTCAAGGGACTTAAACCCAATCCACAGTCACAATTTAGGTCACAAATTCCCAGAGGAGGTGAGGACAACACATAAAAATTACATATATACTCACCACCTTTGTGAATCCCACTTCTGACACCGTGTAAGAGAAACTGCCCTGTCAACTTTCCCGGGAAGATTTAGCACGTCCTGACACTGGCCGCTCTGATCAGATAAGACGGACGAGCCCAGGAAACCAAAGAAATGAAACGAAACACAAGCCAGGTTTCAAATCCTTTGTCTCAGTTTATTACTCATAGGGTAATGACTTTTATACAGAAAAAAGAAGATATTGATTAGAGGCGTGACATGGGCATGACATAGTGGAATGATCTTGGGGCGTAATTCTTCCAAGACAGGCACTGTCTGGAATACATAGCCCTTTCATTGTCCATGTTACAAAACAACCTTGAATTAGCAACTATGTAAGGTAAATTTTTGTCTTTCCCAGACAACTAATCTATGGCTTACTTGATTAAAACAGCAGAAAGCTGACAGCATAGAAAAATGTATCTCAGCAAAAAGCTGAGTAAAGAGAAAAAAAATGCATCTTTGCAGAAACTGAATATATGGGAAATAATATTTCAGCAAAAGGCTGACTACATGATTTTAGCAGGCCAGTTACAGACAAAATGGATGATTTTACACAAAGCAGCTTCTGACCAACTGTTCCTAACAATGTGCCAAGACATACACCAATTTAATTGCCTTCAAATTTTGCACAGTACATGCTTTGCGCTCCCCCAAGCTATCCTGAAAATGTCATGGCTTTTCATAACATGCACTGCAAATTATGTACCGGTACATTAAGAACTTTCTGAAAGTGGAAAATGCTTAATGTAAAGTGCTTAATGTGAATTAAAGTGTCAAAATATAACCCGATTAACTTAAAACTTGGCACATGATGTGCTGTATACTGCCCATAACTATCCTGAAAATTTCAAGGTGTTTGCTAACGCACACTGCAAATTATTTACGTGAAGCACTTTAAGAAGGGCAAAATACTTCATATGGACGTGTTTAACGTGGGTTAATGTGCCGAAACATCAATTGCCTTCAAACTTGGCAGAAGACATACTTTGCACTGCCCGCAACTATCCTGAAAATTCCATGGCTTTTGCTGACATACACTGCAAATTATTCACGTTACGCCCTTTCTGAAGGAGAACAGTCTAAAACGCTTAATGTGGATAAATGTGCCAAGACATATACCATTTGCCTACAAACTTTGCACAGTAAATGCTTTGCACGCCCCTAAGCTATCCTGAAAATGTCATGGCTTTTCATAACATGCACTGCAAATTATGTACCGGTACATTAAGAACTTTCTGAAAGTGGAAAATGCTTAATGTAAAGTGCTTAATGTGAATTAAAGTGTCAAAACATAAACCCATTAACTTAAAACTTGGCACATGATGTGCTGTATACTGGCTAACACACACTGCAAATAATTTACGTCGAGCACTTTAAGATGGGCAAAATACTTCATATGGACGTGTTTAGCGTGGATTAATGTGCCAAAACATAATCCTATTGCCTTCAAACTTGGCAGAAGACATACTTTACACTGCCCGCAACTATCCTGAAAATTCCATGTTTTTTGTTGACATACACTGCAAATTATTCACGTTAAGCACTTTCTGAAGGACAACAGTCTAAAACGCTTAATGTGAAAAACGCTTAATGTGGATAAATGTGCCAAGACATACACCAATTGCCTTCAAACTTGGCACAGTACAGGATTTGCACCTCCCCAAACTGTCCTGAAAATGTCATGGCTTTTCATAACATGCACTGCAAATTATGTACATTAAGAACTTTCTGAAAGTGGAAAATGCTTAATGTAAAGTGCTTAATGTGAATTAAAGTGTCAAAATATAACCCGATTAACTTAAAACTTGGCACATGATGTGCTGTATACTGCCCATAACTATCCTGAAAATTTCAAGGTGTTTGCTAACACACACTGCAAATTATTTACGTTGAGCACTTTAAGAAGGGCAAAATACTTCATATGGACGTGTTTAGCGTGGATGAATGTGCCGAAACATTATCCAATTGCCTTCAAACTTCGCAGAAGACATACTTGACACTGTCCGCAACTATCCTGAAAATTCTATTGCGTTTGCTGACTTGCACTGCAAATTATTCACGTTAAGCACTTTCTAAAGGACAACAGTCTAAAACGCTTAATGTGGATAATTGTGCCAAGACATACTGTACACACCAGTGTACATATCAAACTGAATGGTACTGCCAGGGACCCCTGCTGTGTTAATCCGATGGGCCTTTAGTCTTTCTGCAGAAATGTCACTGAAATGTTGCAGCATGTACCTGGGTCTTGTTGGTGATAGCCCCAGAATTTCCAAGGCAAGTTTTAGAATACTCGTCGGCGCGCCTGTAGGTAGGGAGAACGTACAGAGACAGTAGGAGGGAATTCTGGTAAGTGTGTCTGCAGGGAGCCAAGCTATATGTATCATGTGTCCAGTAGTAAACACAGTGCTATTCATATGACTCTTTAAGCGTGTATCTTAAGGTGAGTCTTAAAAGTGGATAGAGAGGGTGCTAGACGGGTTAAGGGGAGGGTCATTCCAGAGGTGCGGGGCAGTCAGTGAGAGAGATTTAAGATGGGAGAGGGCTTTAGATACAAAGGGTGTAGAAAGAAGCCATCCTTGAGAAGAACGCAAGAGTCGGGATGATGCATAACGAGAAATTAGGGCTGAGATGTAAGGAGGGGCAGAAGAGTGTAAAGCTTTAAAAGTGAGGAGGAGAATGGAGTGTGAGATGCGGGATTTGATCAGAAGCCAGGAGAGGGATTTCAGGAGGGGAGAGGCGGAGACAGATTTCGGAAAGAGTAGAGTGATTCTGGCAGCAGCATTTTGGATAGATTGTAGGGGAGACAGGTGAGGGGCAGGAAGGCCGGACAGCAGGAGGTTACACTAATCAAGACGGGAGAGAATGAGGGCCTGAGTCAAGAGTTTTTGCAGTCGAGCAACAGAGGAATGGACGTATCTTTGTGATATTGCGGATGAAAAAGTGACAGGTTTTAGAAACGTTTTGAATGTGAGAGAGGAATCAAGTGTGACCCCTAAGTAGCGTGCTTGAACTACTGGGTGATTTATGGTACTTCCAACAATAATGTGGAAGGAGGAAGTAGGGCCAGGTTTGGGAGGAAGTATGAGGAGCTCTGTTTTTGCCATGTTAAGTTTAAGGCGGCGGAGGGCCATCCAGGATGATATCGCAGAGAGATATTCAGAAATGTTGGTTTGTACAGCAGGTGTAAGGTCTGGGTTGAAAAGTAAATTTGTGTGTCGTCAGCATAGAAGTGATATTTAAACCCAAGGGATGTTATTAGGTCACCTAGAGAGAGCAAGTGTACAGAGAAAAGAGAAGAGGTCACAGGACAGAGCCCTGGGGTACCCACACAGAAAGATCAATATAGGAGGAGGAGGTGTTGGCAGAAGAGACACCGAAAGTATGATGGGAGAGGTAAGAGGAGATCCAGGATAGAGCTTTGTTCCGAAAACCAATAGTATGGAGAATGTGAAGGAGAATAGGGTGGTCCACGGTGTCAAATGCTGCAGAGAGGTTGAGTAGTATGAGTAGAGTCTAATGACCTCTGTCTTTGGCAGCATGGACGTCATTAGTTATTTTAGTGGGCTGTTTCAGTGGAGTGAGCAGTGCGGAAGCCAGATTGTAGAGGGTCCAGGAGATATTAGGTGTTGAGAAAATGGAGCAAGCGAGAGAATACAAGACGTTCAAGGAGTTTAGAGACAAAAGGCAGGAGGCAAGAGGGTCAAGCTTGCTGTTTTTGAGTAATGGTATAATGGTTGAATGCTTGAAGGAGGATGGAAAGGTACCAAAGTAGGTGGAGGAGTTAAAAATGTGTGTGATCGTAGGGATTATAGTAGAACCAATAGGTTTTAGGAGATGGAAGGGAATGGGGTCAAGAGGGCAAGTGGTAGGGGGAGAGGAGGAGATCAACAGTGACACATCCTTCACTGAAACAGTGGGAAAAGAGTCAAGGAAGGCATGAGGAGAGTTAGGAAGCGGTGTAGGATGGGAGGAGGAAACAGAGGGGATGTTCTGACATATGGATTTCACCTTTTCCTTAAAATTGTCAGCAAAGTCCTGAGGTGAGATGGAGGAAGAAGAGGAAGCTGAGGGTGGTTTGAGTAGAGCGTCAAAGACAGGGAAGAGCCGGGGTGGGTTAGACTTGTGCGTGTTGATTAGTGAAGAAAAGTAGGTTTGTTGAGCTTGAGAGAGGGCAGAGTTGAAACAGGACAGCATAAATTTGTAGTGAAGGGAGTCTGCGAGAGTGTGAGATTTCCTCCATAGGCGTTCAGAGGAACGAGTGGAGGAACGCAGCATGCGCGTGTGGGAATTTAGCTATGGTCTGGGGTTTGAAGGGCGAGGATGGCAGAGAGAAAGCAGGGCATGTAGATCAAGAGAGGAGGATAAGGCAGAGTTGTAGCTACTGACCAGGTTGTCAGGGTCTGTAGCAGAGCTGAGAGAGGAGAGGGAGGAGCGTAAATTGGACTCAAATGCTGGTAGCCTGCAGTCTGCAGTCTAATAGAGCACAGGTTTCTGCAGAACCAGTGAGTAGATGGAGGGGGAGAAGCGAGATAGAGAGACTGAGATGAGGTGATGGTCAGAGAGAGGAAAAGGGGAAATGGAGAAATCGGAGAGAGAGAAGTTCTTGGTGAAAACCAGGTCTAAGTAGTGGCCATCCTTGTGGGTGCTGGCTGCAGTCCACTGTTGAAGGCCAAAAGAAGAGGTTAGAGAAAGAAAGCGGGAAGCCCAAGGGAGAGAAGGGTCATCAATGTGGCAATTGAAGTCCCCAAGGAGAAGAACGGGGGAGTCTGAGGAGAGAAAGAAAGAGAGCCAGGTTTTAAAGTGAGAGAGAAAGATAGAAGGGGGATAAGTAGAAGTAGGTGGGCGATAGATGACCGCGACATGGACAGGGAGAGGAGAGAAGATCTGGACAGTGTGAGCCTCAAAGGAGGGAAAAACAAGAGAGGGGGGAATAGGAAGGGTTCGGTAACGGCAGAGAGAGGAGAGAAGGAGCCCAACACCTCCCCCCCTGCCATCAGGGCGAGTAGTGTGGGAGAAAGAAAGGCCACCATAAGAGAGGGCAGCTTCCAGAGCAGAGTCAGACTGAGTGAGCGAGCCAGGTCTCAGATATAGCAAATAGGAGCAGAGAGGGAGAAGAAAAAGTCATGCACATAGAGGAACTTGTTAGAAAGGGAGCGAGCATTCCAAAGGGCACAAGAGAAGGGGACAGAGGAGGGAGAGTGGCAGGGGATGGGAATGAGGTTAGAGGGGTTGACACACGAAGGAGTAGAGGTTGCATTTGGCAGGCGAGGATGAGCACATGTAGAAATAAGGCAGGGACAAGGATTGGGAGGGAGATCCCCAGAAGCAAGGAGGAGAAGCATGGATAGAAAGAGGATATGCGAGGCTGATATGTAGGGGTGTGATTTAGTGCAGTGTGTATAGCTGTGTTTGTGTCAGAGGGCGCATGTAAGAAAGGAGTTCATGTGAACAAAGAAGTGGTGAAAGGAGAGATGGAGATATGTGAATAGAGTTAGAAACATACTGAGGCTGGTAGAAAGAAGTGCATAATTTGAGAAGATGTGAGGTCACAGCAAATATAAATAGTAAAGGCGGCATCATAGCAATAGTAAAGTGCTCAGATGTGCAGTTTGGGATAGATAATATCCTCCTTTCCAGCATAGATCAAATGCAGGAATCAGGGCCATTAGGTGTTGTCCACTTCTTTTGAACTTCCTTTTAAACTTCAGTTGTCCTTGCTACTTACAATGGGCTACTTGGAGATGGTCTGCAGGCAGCTTAGGGCTGTTCTGTCTGGGTTTATATGGGCCTAAGATATTTTCAGTTGTATACACTAAAATACACGGAGCAAAGGGTTGAAGGAGACAGGATTCAAATATGGATTTTACCTAAGCTATTTTCAGTTGCATATACTAAAATACTCACAGCAAAGTAAATAAACCTTTTGGTTTTCAATATATCTCCTGGAATGTTTATCCAGGTGTGGATTGAGTATCTACTTCAAAAGACAGTTTATGGTTCCTATATCAAAAGCAATCCTGTAAGCATTTCTCTTGGGTAACAGAAGGCAATTGGACTATGTTTTGACTCATTAATTCACTTGAAGCACTTACATATTAAGTATTTTGCCCTTCTTAAAGTGCTTGATGTAAATAATGCAGGTCTCAGCTAGGCCCCGACTCACTGTAGTTGTGTGTGCTGCAAGGGAAGGCCCATAGGTAGGGACGCTTCCCCATTACTGCATAGTGTCAGGGACACAGTGATCACGCCACATGGTGAGTTATAGCCTGCAGTCTGGGACCAGATCCAGGCAGACCCCGTTAGAGACAATTTTACGGGGGTACACTTCAGCGTGAGACCCCTCCAGAGGCATCCGCCTGAGGATCAGAGCGGAAGTGGATTTGGCAGATCACAGCGTGGGACCACGTCGTGGATCCCGGACTCAGCTGCTCAGTTGGCCTGGTCTGGACTGAGACCAGGGAGGTATTGCATCCATATGCACCAACGGCCATAACACTGTGGGTAGTGCAATCCCACATACGCTCTTTGGGGAATGACTGGTCTGTGGACACGAATGGGTTAAGTGCCTAGGCCCTCCAATACTTTGGGGTTTCCGCCGGGGAGGTGTTACTGTGGGTGGCAGAATATTGTATGGCCATTGATAAATTGTTGTCTTGTTTTGTGTCAGTAAATACTGTTATATACCGGTTGTGTGTAATTACTGTCTGCATTGGATTCCTGAGAGAGGCTATCCTACTGCGTTGGGATCTCTTCCAGGTGGAGGCGCTGTGTACCATGAACGTGATTTTAGAGGGAGAGGGGGGTTGGCCCGGTATTAAAGTGGTTGCACCCCATATGGCCACCCCCTGACCTCAACAGGGAGACAAGAGGTTAACTGGACTGCGGTCCAAGAATGTGGTTGTCACCTTGCTATACCAGGAAAATGTATGTTCCCCGGTTATAATGTGTCATCATCATACCAGTGTCTGCACCACACACACACTGGGATCCACCCGGGAGGACAAGGGTTAATAGTGAAATAGTGATTATAGCCCTTTGTTTAATGTTCCCTCCTTTTCAGGCACCATTTTGCAGAAGTCGCCATTGGAGCCCCATTCATCTCAATGGCAGATCTGGCGGTTTTGGACCTGTTTCCCTCGAAGACCAGTAGGTGGCGTCCGAGAGGAGGAGCGGCGGTTTCCCATTGTAAGTCAATGGGCCCATTGACTTTAATGGAGATTCCTCGACGGCGATCTCCAGGAACAGGTTGGCAGCCGTCAAAACCGCAGAGGAAACAATGTCTTGAAAAGAGCTTTGATCACTGTAAAGTCAAGTTCAACGACAAGTGACGTGGGAATATTAGGTTCTAGGGAACCCAGGAATAAAATTCTTTTTGCCCCTGGCTCCTAGGCCTCCCCTCACTTGACCACCACCGGGTCCAAGAATCCAGGACCCCCAGAAAGGGTCGTGCTGGCTGAGCTTGTCACGCCATAGGCAATGGCGGAGGAAGAAGCGGCACGGGAAAACGGCTAAGTCGGAAACCCAGAAAATTATAAGTCCATATCTCCGGTTCTGGAGGGTCCCGAGGGCCAGGCTTTGGGGTACCTGTAGTCCCTGTTCCGGCATGACCGCAGATCCATTCCCGACCCTCTCCGACCAACCCGACGGAGTATGGACCCCCATAAAGGTTCGTGAGTTTTTCCCATAGACTTCAATGGCGGCCATTCCCCATTGCCCGGCTATGGCGGAGAAGTCCCATAGGCTTCAACGGCGGCGATGCCCCGTTGAAAGTCTATGGTGACCGACTCCCATAGACGCCAATGGCGGAGTTTCAACATTGAAAGCCTATGGCGGCGGAGCCCGTTGTTTTCAATGGGGATTTAGTGAAAAACTGAGATTTATTTTTCAGCAGAGAATTTTATAATAAACTATGAAACAGTTTATGTGGTATTTGCATATCTCCTGTTCTGAAGGTCGCACCGGGCTGAAACTTGGACCCTATAGTGTCCCACTTCCGGCATTAAGGCCTGGGAAGTTTGGACCTAACGGAACCGGTTATTTTAATATGTTTGTGTATTAACCATCATACTATATTTCAAAGCGGGGGCAAATGCCCGCGAAGATTCCTGCATACTAAAGGAATGTAAATGGTCAGGAAAGCGACCTAATGTCTAGGAAGCAGGCCCCTGATCAAAGCCTCAGCCACTCTAACTGTTTACATGAGGGCAGAGAAGCGTGAAGCTGGAGTGGTTTGTGAGTGCTATAACTCACACTTACAAACAAAGAGTATCCTGCCAGATACCCCATCTGGTAGACTGCCCGGCGCCCCTGATTTTACTGTGGGGCTACAGAAATGAGACCCTCAGGGTCCCAGGACGCATGTGCCAACTAGTTGGGGGGCATGGGTTAAACTGTGTTCCCACGTTAGAGATTGGGTACAGATAATTGATCACCAATAGTCTGCACTCCATAGTAAGAATAGGGTTGCAAAGATATATAAACTGGTGTCAACCCTACATGTTTTTGTCTTCTGATTACATCTTGAATGATACCTGATTGCTGGAGAATTGCTACTTGATACTTAGGGGTTGGAATGAAGAAGTAAGTGTTACCTTCTTGTCTGTTAATTGTACAATCTTGCTGTGTTCACCTATTTAAGGAATAAATATACTTTATTATATCTAAGCCTCGTTCAGTTCAACCCAGTTATTTTGGTGTAAGTTATATCCTGTCATAAGTTACCATGACAGGCTGTAACAGGGGAGTTATCCCTGTTCAGGTAATGTGCCTCTAATCCAGCAATGTGGTGGTTAACTGCTGGTAGTCAATTAACAAACACCACCTGCCTGATTAGATGGCTTAGAAAAGCCTGTCTTTTGAGACAGGAAGGGAGACTCCTTAGCTTACACCTGAGCTGAACTTGGAGACACTTGTCTTGAGCCCTGCTAGAAGAAACAGCAGAGCTGCTTTCAAGACACAGGGGAAACTTCTAAACCTGAATGCTGACAAACCCTGAAGAAAAGGTAGCAACCAGGGACAGAGAAGATTTTCCCTCCAAACCACAAGGAACAGATAAGACTTTTATTTACAAGACTTTCTATATCTGTTAATTTCATGCTATATGTTTGGGGCTGGGAGACATGCTTATCTAAGGGAGTTGTGAACTGCATAGTATTTCACTAGAAATACTCCCCAAGTGAATAGAAGCTTTGTTTACCCTTTGTTTGGATGGTTTCCTGATGTTAAGGAAAAGGTGCAATAAAAAGCTTATTTAATTTCACTATAATCAGTCTCCCTTTCATACCTCTGTGAGCGTCCGCCTACACAGGCATATAACTAACTGGTGGCAGCGGCGGGATTGAACTGGACCTGTAATACAGTGTACTGCGGGACTCTGTAATACAGTGGGGACTCAAGGTGAATTGCGAGTTCCAGGGACTAAAGATATTGAACACACAGTTGTGCAACATTTAACACAAGTTGTAACACCACCTCACTGCTACGACCAACCCTCTACCAGCCGTGAACCATAAGCGAGGCTGAAGGTTCATCCGTTATCCGGACCCGAGCTCAGCTGCGGGACAAGTGCCGGGAATATGGACTGGGAGGACCAAGAGGTCGCACAGATGAAGGAGGCGATCAGGGATCACAAAGCCCGGCTTGCAGAGCCTCAGGATACGGCTCAGCTTGCCCTTGTGCAGCCGCCCGGAGATCAGGGAAGGAACCCAGTGCCGGGCTGGCAGAATCCCGGGGAGGGAGCTGGAGCACCTCCCGGGCGCAGTGCAGCAGGAGGGGTACCTGTTCCTGCGGCTACCAGTCCGTTCACCCCTGAAATGATGGCATTGATTTCTGCATGGAGTGACACCAGAGGAGCGGCTGCAGTTTATCACTATGGCAGTGAACAGACCCGCTTATTGCCCCCCTGCACATCATGACCCAGATGCTCTGAAACTGGACCATCACAGCCTCACCAAGTTCGTGGAGGGTACTGATCAGATTGACAGTTTCCTAAAGAACTTTGAAACACAGTGCCGGCGGTACAAAGTACTGCCCCAGCACCGGGTCGCACGTTTGGACCCCTTGCTGTCCGGCTTGGCTAAGCAGATGATGATGGCGCTTCCAGAGGAGTATGCTGATGACTATGATCACCTGAAAGAGCTATTGTTATTTCAATACGGTTTTACCCCTGAAGCTTACCGGGGTAAATTCCGGCTGGAACAGAGACAGACAGTCCCTGGAGACCTATGTGACCTATGCGACCCGCATGGCTTTGCACGGGATCCGATGGGTGGAGGGCTATGAGGCCCGGACTTACAATCACCTGCTGGATCTCATCTTCCAGGAACAGCTCATGCAGCAGTGCCTGCCGGCGGTGAGGGCTTGGGTGTATGACAAAAAACCCAAGACTTACCAGGAGGCGGCGAGGTTCGCAGATGATTATGTGGCCAGCCGAGCTCTGATGCCCGCCAAAGCAGCAGGCAAGGCGGCGGCGGTCCCGGCTAAAAAGACTGCCAGTACTCCCCAATGGACTCAGAAGCTGCCTGCGGGCAGCAGTCCACCGAAGGCGGGAGAGCTCCGGCACGAGCGCCGGTGCTATAACTGCAACCGCACTGGTCACATCAGACCAGATTGCCCATAAACCCTGCGTTCCAGCGGACCCCATCAGGGGCAACGCACCCCAGCTGCGAAGCCGGTAGCCCACGTGCGGGTGGCTTCCACCAAAGACACCGAACCAGTCATGGAAACAACTCCCAGCGAGACGTCCCATGCAGCGCCTGCCCCGGTTTCATCGGTGCCTACAGCCAGGTAGCGGAGGACAGATCAGCGCAGCCCTGCAGCAGACGGACGGCCGGAGCAGACATCTCACCCCGGTCACAGTCGGTGACCGGCAAGCAGTCGGCTTGATGGATTCAGGGGCTGCAGTGACCCTGGTCTGACCTGATATGGTCCGGCCAGAGGAATTGCTCCCAGGTCCTGGGATGCTGATCACTGTGGCAGGCGGAGAGCCACGTTTCCTGCAGATTGCCAGGATCTTTTTGGATTGGGGGGCGGGACAGGGTGTGCGGGAGGTGGGGGTTTTGCCCGGTTTGGGTGCTGAAGTTCTTCTTGGCAACGATCTGGGACCGATGACCTGCACCTACGAACGGGTACCAAGACCCGCTGCTATGGCAGCAGTCACTCGGAGCCAGACCGCGGCGATGGCGGCGGCTCCAGTCCCCCTGCCTTTGGGACCAACGTTAGCGGAGGGCGCTGAGGAGCCCGGTGAGGTAAGCCAGGATCAGTTGCAACCACAGACTGACTTATTGTTCCCCCTCACCCTTCCCCATTCCCCAGACAATGACAAGACTGGGGGGGGGCAGAATTAGGAGCCCAGTTTAGGAAGGCGGTGAAGATCCATCCGGGAGGACAAGGGTTAATAAGGAAATAGTGATTATAGCCCTTATGTTTAATGTTCCCACCTTTTCAGGCACCAGTTTGCAGAAGTCCCATAGGTCGCCATTGGGGCTCCATTCATCTCAATGGCAGAACTGGCTGTTTTGGACCTTTTTCCCTCGAAGACCAGCAGGTGGCGTCCGAGAGGAGGAGCGGCGGTTTCCCTTTGTAAGTCAATGGGCCGCAATGACAAGAAAGAGAACCCCAAGGAGAGCACTCGCACTCAGGAAAGCGAGTGTACCTGTGGATAATGTGGTGTAGGTGAGGAATGAGTGAAATAAAACAATTTATTATGAGTCGTAACTCAGAAAGGTAAAACAGGAACGCTGTGGATCAAAGTATAGTACTTTTGTGTGAGCCAGTGTAACAGCAAATTTAAAATATGGACCGGACGTAGTAGTAGTGGTAGCCAGTGCACTGTCTAAACTCTTAGATAGAAGGGATAGCAGTGTAAAGGCCAAGTAGCAGCATTTAGACAATATAGTTGCTATGGTAACGGGAGTTAACCACGTAGATGCCGGTAGAGCTAAACTGGAGGTAAATGTAAGCTCTCACCTCGGGGGGAGGATAGCCAATTTATAGTATAAAGGGCTATTCCCTGTACTGAGGTACAGATAAATCTTCCCTTAGGTAGATAATCTCTGGGTAGATACTGCAGGTACCGTGTGTGTTTAGTACAGTGCAGTATACACTAGGCAGTCGAGTGCACTCCCAGTGGCATATAATAATGATAGTATCTTACCTGCCAATAGTTTGTGCATGTGTGCACCAGGTATACCTTGGCAGGGAAGGTCAAATAGCTGCTAAAACAGTGCACAAGTAGTGCCTGTTAACATGTAACGTCCAGGAGTCTGGACCGTAGAGTACATCCGTCCATCAACAGCAGTCCTAGCTACCAGGTGATGGCTGGGCACCATCAACGAATGCAGGGTGCTTGAGTATTACCAGCCAACGTATACTGCTAAGTTAAAATGATAAACATAACGCTACAATAGCATAGCTCTAAGCGAGGAGCTACTTGGGACGGACGCGCTCCGATCACTCGTCCCGCCCCTTTGACGTGATGACGTCATAAGCCGCCGACGTACGTTTTGCTGGTGCGTGCTTTGTCAAGGCTGGATGGGAGCGTCTGTCATGCCCCCAATATTTATCGGGTAAGTAATCCTCTGATTGGTCGAGACGCGTTCCTTGCAATTGGATGCTGTAAATGTATTCACGCTTCCAGGGGCGTGCTTACAACCCCTTTGAATGTGTGTAGCGGGAGAAACGCTTATACCAAGCATGTAATATGGTCATTATAGTAAGGGCTGTAGATAAGTACCCTTCAGCAGAACAGAGATTCGTAGGATATAGCGCTCGCTAGTGCAGGGGACAATTAAATAAAGGGGCTAAATACAAACCCCTCATTCAGTCCCCTGGGGGCAAGGTTATTGAGAGTATATATCCAGCGTGATTCCATTTTTAGCAGTGCCTGATCCCAATTGCCCTTCCTAATGCCCATTGAGAGCTGGTCAATTCCCTTAAAGGTAAGTGCCATAAGGTCCCCTTGGTGGTAGTTGTTAACATGTTTGGCCACAGGAGTGTCCAAACCGTTCCTGATGCTGCCAAGATGTTCCAGTACCCGGATTTTAAATGGGCGCCTGGTCTTGCCAATGTATTTCTTCGTGCATATACACTCTGCCATGTAAATAACACCAGGTGTCTTGCAGTTAATAAACTTTCTAATTGTGAAAGTCCGTGTGTCGTTCCAGTTATTAAAGGTTTTGGTGTTTTTAATAACCTGACATGCCTTGCAACTATGACAACTGAAACAACCAGGTGGTTTGTTTGGCAACCATGTTTGATTAAT
The DNA here is from genome assembly GCA_036426205.1 of Ascaphus truei. NCBI lineage: Eukaryota > Metazoa > Chordata > Amphibia > Anura > Ascaphidae > Ascaphus > Ascaphus truei. Next base: position 304,565,930 of record CM071568.1, read on the forward strand.
GTTAGCCTCAAAATGGCTCTTCACCAGGCTATCGCGTAGGTTCCTTGACCTGCTGCTAGTCATTTCAGGGTATGGTTTCAAGATTTCTTTAAGGTCTTCGTCAGCCCTCAGGATGTGCCAATACTTTTGAAAGACATTTTTTGCACAATTCCAATGCTGATTGAAGGTACCAATAAACCTTATTGTGTTACTCTGTTCTGTGTCAGTTTTCTCTTTAAGTAGATCTACCCTAGGTGTATTTCTGGCTCTTTTGTAGGCCCTACGAATGGTATTGTTACTATAGCCTCTGGCTAAGAACCTATTCTTCATTTGTGTTGCTTGTTCCTCAAATTCTCCATCATTTGAACAGTTCCTTTTAAGCCTCAGGAACTGGCCTACCGGAATGCCTCTAATCAAGTTTGGTGGGTGATGGCTATTTGCCCTCAGAATGCTATTTATGGCTGTGCTTTTGCAAAAGATTGAGGTGCTGATGTAACCCGTAGGTTCTATTCTGATGGATAAATGAAGGAAGGTAATTTTGTCTGGACCTACCTCATAGGTAAGTTTGAGGTTGTTGGTATTCCTTTTTAGTCCACCGATGAATGTCTTGAGGAGGTCTAGAGGTCCTCGCCAGAGCAAGAACACATCATCAATAAATCTATACCAAAGCTCAATGTGGTCCATGAACAATTCATTACCCTCACCAAAAACTACTTCAGCTTCCCACCAGCCCAGGTACAAGTTGGCATAGGATGGGGCACATTTAGTCCCCATCGCTGTGCCCTGGATCTGATGGTATAGTTTCTTATCAAAAAGGAAGTAGTTCTTGGTGAGCCCAAAAGATAGTAACTGCAACACGAAAGCACTGTGTGCTTTATATGAAGACCCCCTGGTTTTCAGGAAGTAGGCCACTGCGTCTATTCCCTTTTGATGGGGGATAGATGTATACAGCCCTTCCACATCGAGTGAGATCAAGATAGTGTCCTCTGAGACACTGATATTGTCTAGTTTGTTGAGGATATCCTTGGTATCCCTCAAGTAGGATGGATGGGCTGTTACAAAGGGCCTAAGGATGAGATCTACATAGTTACTAGCATGCTCAGTCAAATTGTCTATTCCTGACACTACTGGTCATTCATGGGGGGTTATGCTTGTGTATTTTGGGTAGGGAATAGAACGTCGCGATCCTAGGTTGTTTTACAAAGATGAAATCCATTTCTCTTTGTGAGATAAGATTCGCTTGTAAGGCTCCAGATAGTATGTTGAATAATTCCCTCTGGTATTCTAGCGTCGGATCGTTAGGGAGTACTTCATAGCACCTTCTATCAGCTAGAAGCCTTACATTCTCAGTGGCATAATCTTTGCTATTCTGGATGACTAGGTTGCCCCCTTTATCAGAGGGTTTAATGGTGATATTTTTGTCCTGTTCTAGTTCTACTAGTGCTGCGGCTTCCATTGGAGTAAGATTGTGGTGAGAGTCAAGGGGAGTATGTCTGAGGCTTTCTATTTCTTTAGTCACCAGGTCTACAAATACCGCTATATTTGAGTTTGCATTTAGCGGTGGCATGAATTTTGATTTGGGTCTTAGAGAAGTAAAGGGTCCCTCGCCCTCCATTCTCTCTGATTCAGCCGCAAGATCAGTAAGTAGCCTGAGGTTTTCAGTATCTACCTCGTTTAACGGGTCTATCCCCAGGTTAGTTGTTATAACCAAGTCTCTCCTTTTAAACATTTTGTGTATAAGTAACTTCCTTGCGAACAGGTATAAATCCTTAACCCATTCGAAGGTGTCCATTTTGGAGGTAGGTGAAAAAGACAGGCCCGTTAACAATACATTTATATGATGTACAGTAAGTTGGCGATCAGATAAATTTATGATAAGGCCCGGGTACTAGACCAGATTACTATTACCCGGGTACTAGACCAGGGATACTAGACCAGGCTCCTACACCCATGATGACAAACACTAACGGCGACACCGACCCGGGCCTTATCATAAATATATGGGGGACATGGCTACATCTATATGCAGCCATGTCCCCTCTGGCTCCCCGGTCCTCCTACTTCTCCCTTACCTCCGCTGCCATGGGGGATGTTGTGGGGACGGCTGGTGAGGCGAGCCACTCACCGGGAGCTCGCGCCGTACCCGGCTAGAGGGGGCCACCATCTTGGATTGCGCACGCAGGCGCGAGAGTAAGCGCATACGCTGGAGGACTCGCGGCGGCCTTTAAAGGTGCAGACATGCGCATTAGATACACAGCGATGGCCAATACAATTCAGCTCCGCCGGGGGAACTACAATCCCCAACAGCCCTAGGGGCTGCTTGTCAGGTGGGGAGAGGCAGCCAATAGGGATAGAGGATTCTCCTGCACTAGGATATACATTTTCGCGCGCTTAGACCACGCGTTAGTCGGAGCTGGGATGCAGAGAAGGTAGGGTGTGCTTGTGCAGGGGGCTAGATTGTGGTTGCTGCAGGGACAGGCCCATAGATAGGGACACAGACAGGACACAGCTGCAGTCTGGCTTCAGGTGTTGTGGGACTAGACACCCAGCTAATACAGAGACTATCCAAGGTGGTACAATCCCTGTGGGACCCACCTACCGTGGGGGCGTTGCGGGTTACTGCTAAGGATCCGTGGATTCCATTCTAAGTACAGCATCTGCGTGCCCGGGTGTGGACACACCCGACAGGTACCCAACTACGTGCACCAACTCACCTTCACCTTTGGGGCAGCCCTGTCTCACATGGGTGGGTGATTCTGGGGACGCTGGGACAGTACGGTGCCCGAAGCACCTCAGTTCATTGGGGTAACCCTGCAGGGGTATGGACACGGTGTTGGGGATACACAGTGAGGGGTTGCGGCCTTGCGAGGCCTAGGGTTATAGTACTGTCATTGATTATTGCTTATATGTATACAGTAAGTGCTTGTTTTATTACATCAGTGTGTATTGTACATATTTGGTCCTACACGGGGTTATCCCACATAGTTAGGATCCTGCGCAGGTGGAGGAAGAATCAGGTATACCCCAGGCTCCCAGCGGCGGAGGTTCAGGCCTCCTGTGAGCCACAGGTAAAGCACCACATACACTATAGACGCCTTATCTCCCAGGGTGGGGGAATAAGCGCTACATTTTGGAGGCACTGCTAAAATCTCCGACCTGGGGTGCCCAACTTAAATTAAAAGAGGTCTGATCAGTCTAGGACCATGTCCATAACGTCCCGCAAGAGCGTCCACGAGTGGGCCCTGCGGCACCACACATCTCCTCGCCACGTGGTCGCTGTTAGTCGAGTCCCAGCTTCCCTGCCTTGATCCAACTTACAAACTTCCCTGAGACAGATACTAGGGTTCACAAAAGCTAAATGGGATACCGACATACAGTGGAGTACCCTCCTGGTTGATTGCCGCCATGGCATTACAGGGGTCAATGCCCCGCCGTTCTTACAGCTCCCTGACGCCTAGCCAGGTGGGAGTCCACTTATCTACCATAGAGAAAAAGCTGGCAAAATGCGCTGCACCACTTTCAATGAATAAGCGAAGAGCGTGAAATATAAAACGAATTTATTAAGAGCAGAAACAGGAGAACACTACACTGACATGTTTCTCTCCGTGGAGCTTTATCAAAGTGTTTAAAATCTTACCTCCTGCCCTGGTTTTTGTATGCTCGCCGAACCCGGAAGTATCTCCACAGATTCGCGCCGTACAGACTGACGTGATGACGTCAAAATCTTCATCACATCAACCAGTGCAACAAAACAAACTTTATTGTGCTCACAAACACTAACACCATACAAAAACAACATAAACGATAATGGATGTGGGTTATAACATAAAAATATACAGTGAAATAAGGAAAAGAAGAAAAACAAAAGTACAATTATGTTGTCCAGACACATATACTAAAAATAAAAACATGGTTTAAAAAAAAAAGGAGAATGTTGTAAGATTGAATTATTCTCAGCACAAACTTGGACCATATGTGCTCCCATTGGAATGTCTGGTGAGCATTATAAGTATGCAAATGTCGTTATTATATAAATGTTAAAGTAATTGTTTATATTTAAACCAGACTTCAGCATTGGTATACATAATACCTTAAACTAAGTATGAGTATATATACAAATAAATAAATATATATAAATATATATTCCATATTGATGGATAACTTTTGTTTAGATATGTATATAAATATACCCAAAATACATATTCAAAATGAGCAATACCTAAAACAAGGGACAGAATATATGTATATTGGAAAACATATGTAATAACATCATATGATAATCATATTTAATGCATTAATAATTAAAGCTCAGGGTATATTATTCCTATACTAATCCAATGGTGAAAAAGAATTTTGAATTCCATGGTTTTACATATCAGGACATAACAATCATCTATCTATTCCTTAGCAGGTCTTAAAATTAGGTAAATACAGCCTCAGAGGAACAACACATGACATATTACACTGTGTCATGATTTATTTAACAAAAATAAAGCCAAAATGGGGAAGCCATGTGTGAAAAACTAAGTACACCTTATGATTCAATATCTTGTAGAACCACCGTTAGCAGCAATAACGTGAAGCACCCTATTTCCTCGATTCTAAGGCGCACCGTTGCTTTAATTTAAAAAAATTGGGGGGAAATCCCCACTATATTAAATGCGTAGATTTTTTTTTTTTTAACTAGCATTCAATAGCACACATTTATCTGAAGGAGGGGAAGGAAGGGGGACGGGTAGGGGGGAGGTGGGGGACGGGAGGGGGGAGAGGGAAAGTGGGAGGGACAAACAGACAGACACACACACAGAGAGACAGACACACACAGACATAGAGAGACAGACGCAGAGAGGGGGCCGGGGGAGGCTCGTGGTGTCGGCAGCGCAGCTGTGAGTAGCAGAGGCCGACGGAGGGCTTGTGGGGCATGCAGCAGCCACACACTATTGAATCAATGTCTCCTGTGTGGGGACCGGCACTTCCACCAAGCAGAGCGGGGGAGGAGGGGGGCTTGTGGTGCATGCAGCTGAACACACACTGCTCCTTCTGTGTGGGGGCCGACACTTCTAGCAAGCAGAGGAGGAGGGGGGCACACTACACTGCTCTGCTCCTTGTTTGCTCTGCTCCTGAGTTGGGACTGGCACTTGGGGGGGAGGGGAGTCGCGGAGCAAGCGGGGGACACTGCTCTGCTCCTGTGTTGGGACCGGCACTTGCGCGGGGGGGGAGGGGAGGGATGTGCAGGGCATGCAGCGGGACACACTGCTCTGCTCCTTCTGTGTTGGGACCGGCACTTGCGAGGGGAGGGAGGTGGTGGTGGTGTAGTCGCGGAGCAAGCGGGGGACACACTGCTGAAACCACCGATAGCAGCTTTAGGTCAAAGGCTGAAAGCTGCTGTGGCTTGTTCTGCAGCGCCCCCTGGCGGCTTTTTTTTTCTCCAGTTCATCGATTTGTGAGACGCAGTCCTTTTTTCAGCCACGTGAAATTGGGGGAAAAGTGCATCTTACAATCGAGGAAATACGGTAATCGTTTTCTGTATGACTTTACCAGTCTCTCACATCGTTGTGGAGGAATTTTGTCGCACTCTTCTTTACAACGTTGCTTCAGTTCGTTAGGTTTGAGGGCATTTATTTATGCACAGCTCTCTTAAGGTCCAGCCACAGTATTTCAATCGGGTTCAGGTCTGGACTTTGACTGGACCATGCAACACCTTGATTTTTTTCTTTTTCAGCCATTCTGTTGTACATTTGCTGGTGTGCTTGGGATCATTGTCCTGTTGCATGACCCAATTTCGGCCAAACTTTAGCTGTCGGACAGATGGCCTCACATTTGACTCTAGAATACTATACAGTAGATGTTCATGGTCGACTCAATGACTGCAAGGTTCCCAGGTACCGAGGCTGCAAAACATGCCCAAATCATCACCCCTCCACCACCGTGCTTGACAGTTGGTATGAGGTGTTTGTGCTGATATGCTGTTTGGTTTTCGCCAAACGTGGCGCTGTGCATTATGGCCAAACATCTCCCCTTTGGTCTTGTCTGTCCAAAGGACATTGTTCCAGAAGTCTTGTGGTTTGTTCAGATGCAACTTTGCAAACCTAAGCCGTGCTGCCATGTTCTTTTTAGAGAGAAGAGGCTTTCTCCTGGCAACCCTTATAAACAAACCATACTTGTTCAGTATTTTTCTAATTGTACTGTCATGATCTTTAACATTTAACATGCTAACTGAGGCGTGTAGAGTCTGAGATGTAACTCTTGGGTATTTTGCCATTTCTGTGTGCATTGCACGGTCTGACCTTGAGGTGAATTTGCTGGGACGTCCACTCCTGGGGAGATTGGCAACTGTCTTGAATGTTTTCCATTTTTGAATAATCTTTCTCACTGTAGAATGATGTACTTTAAATTGTTTGGAAATGGCCTTATAACCCTTCCCAGATTGATGGGCAGCAATAATTGCTTCTCTAAGATCATTGCTGATGTCGTTCCTCCTTGGCATTGTGTTAAAACACACCTGAATGCTCCAGGCCAGCAAACTGCTAAAACTTCAGCATTTATAGAGGTGGTCACACTTGCTTCTGATCAATTAATCAAGGGCATTTGATTAGCAGCACCTGTCTGCTACTTAGCATCTTAATTCCTATGGAAGCAGTAAGGGTGTACTTAGTTTTTCACACATAGCTTCTCCATTTTGGCTTTATTTTTGTTACATAAATCATGACACGGTGTAATATGTCATGTGTTGTTGTTCATTTGAGGTTGTATTTACCTAATTTTAAGACCTGCTAAGGAACAGATGATTGTTATTATGTCCTGATATGTAAAACCATAGAATTCAAAGAGGGTGTACTTTCTTTTTCACACAACTGTATATGTGTATATATATATATATATATATATCATCACGTTTTACGTTATGGTGGGTGAAAAAGGCAACAAGAAACCTCCACCGTACTGCATATAGCAAATAGAAAAATCACTTGTGAGCACATTCAAAGCCAGCAGTACAACCAACTTCACACTGATGATACCCATTAAGGTTGAAACATGTCTGTGAATGGTTTCTCTAGCTGCATCTGATTCCCATGCTGTGCTTTAAAGCTGTGTTAACAGCGAGCATTAGCTTATATGGGCTCCATTTATACTCCTTGAGAAAGGGCAGTCTATGCCCGAAACACATGGGAGGAGGTTCCCCCCTTTTTTTGTTTGTCCTGAGTGTTCCTTTCATGTAGTTTAATAAATATTTCCTGTTTTTAAATCCATCTGGTGAGTTCCAGTCCCTTTTGAGTGGTTGCCGCATCGATCAACTTTTTTTCTATGGGCTCCATGTAGCAATGGCTTTTCAGGCAAAAGGTGACACGGTGTGCTCATTTGCATGTCATTTCCCAGAATCCCTTGCTGCAGTTGAAGCACTGTATGCTGGGTAATATATATAAATATATATATATACAGTGTTCGATAAACCTATACATTTGCACGCCCCGGGCGAGTGGATTTAACATCGTGGCGAGCTCCTATTGGCCCAAATAGCACACGTGTGGTACTAGGTGTCGAGTAGATTTTTTTTTGTCGACCACTATATATACATACTGCTTAATTTTAACTTACACATTGTGAGTGTTTTTAATCCCCCCACTCATTCTTCCCTACATTAAATGTTACAGTGTTACACTATGGGGCGTGCGCTCTCTGTTTTGTTTTTCTTATAGATTTTGCTGTGGAACTGGTTATTCCATGTGAGAGCTGCCGTGGGCCACTGGATTATGTACATTGTCCTGGTGCTACCTGTCAGGACTCATTTTAGGGTTTGGACATTGGACTTTGATTTTGTTATTTTATGTATATAAGTGTTCATTTTAGTATATTATTGTTAATAGATAATTAATTATTTTATATCAGGGTGTTTTAGTATCATTTATTGTTATTTGCATTTATATTTGTATACCTTTTGGCGCTACTTTCTTTTCCTTTTATATATATATATGTATATATATATATATATATATATATCAGACCGATGACGTCAGCCAGTTTTTGTCTTGGAGCTTGAAGACGGAGCGTGAGGCATCCCCACTAACTCATGAGTTACATCTCGGAAACGGGTGATATTTAGCGCACTATAGACACTTTGCACTCTCATGGAGTATTATGCCTCATCTTTGAGGAGTATACACTTTAAGGGCATATAGATGCAATCTGTATAGTGACGCACACTAGACGGTCCTGGGCACACATTAGTCAATGCATGAAGTGTAATCAGCCGGGATTACCCAAGCCCATTGGCACACAGCTGATTCACTATATACAGACTTATACTGATAAGTTCTGAATATATGCACACATATCCACTTACAGGACCGCCGTGACAGTATATTGAATACCACACTTGTTCTATATCTATACACCCATACTGGGGTTTGCCGACCTGCTCCGTCGCCGCTATCTTTAGAGATTTTAGATTACTTTTAAATTAGTTTATTAGATTTCAATTAGATGTGTGTATATATATATATATATATATATATATATATATATATATAT